>JAEMPF020025617.1:131174-136204 GCA_022496165.2 Catalaphyllia jardinei | reverse complement strand
CATGCTAACCGAGGTGATATTCATGCTAACCTGAGTGATATTCAGGCAAACCTAAGTGATATTCATGCTAACCTGAGTGGTACATGTATTCAGGCTAACCTGAGTAATATTCAAGCCACATTGCGTGATATTCATGCTAACCTGAGTGATATTCATAATAACCTTAGTGACATTCTTGCTAACCTGAGTGATATTCAGCGGCTAACCTGAGTGATATTCAGGCCAAACAGCTCGCTTTTTAGGCCTGAATGTATCACTTATACGCGACCCTATAGCAGTTCTAACCATTTCTAATGCTTTTTTTTTCGAATATCGTTTTTACGAAAAACTCTTGCAAGTGTTTCGGCGAAGATCTTTGATTTTTCACACTTGGCTAGTTCAAATATTCATACACTCGCGCGTTTATTTTTATTAAATAGACTCATATCTGCATCCACTTAGGATTTCTGTAAGAAAGAAACTTTAAGATACACTACGGCGGGCTGCTACTACGGCTACTTCGGCCGTGAGGGACTAGGCTGACAACTCCGTTCCCTCCGCAAACCTCAAACAGATTAAGATTTCGCTGTACGGCAACGGAATGTTCAGCATCTACGTGTGTTTACAAAAATGGATACGTTCGACTTTGTTCTACTTTCATATAACAAAGGCTTGGTCAATGACAATAATTAATGATTTCCTTCTCTTGTGTCGATCTTACATCCCCCAAAACTTAGATTTGCCTCTCACCTACTTTTAGAACCGCTGTAATTCCAACCACAAAACAACATAAACTTAACACTGATAAAAAGCTCGATTTCAGCACAGCACGGGTAGGGCTCGTACAATGTGATAAGTCCAAAAATACACAGCTTTCAATTCTAATAAAATATACATTTTGAACAGCTCAGCTTAGTAGATACAAAGATTTCTTATCTGCGGCTGTTCGGACCGGTCAATAAAATATGACTGTCGCTTACGATAGGTGTTAAAATGACAAAGAAACAGATGACAAAGAAACAGTTATCTTCGAACGGATTTTTATGACTGAGTACTTTATCTTCGAATAACACCGTTCAAACAGTGAAAAGAGCGTTAAAATGAGAAGTAAACAGCAGGCTTATACTCACGTAGTGAAGAGTACGTGAAACCAGGCACTTTCCCGTAGTAGAGAGCAAGGCTACGGTTGAGGCTACGGCGGGAAAGCCATAGGAACACGCGACATGACGTCACCGGAAGTGATCTTCACTATTTCGCGCCGTACTACAGCCTCGCCGCACCATATCTTAAAGTCCCTAATAAGCCAACGCAACGGCATTTTTACAGACCAGTCTATTTTTAGATATTTTTCCCGCGAAATAGGCCAGTTCCAGTCTACACGAGCACTCGTAGGTAGGGAAAAAGCAATGCGGCCTCACGTGAACATGTCGACATCATATTGGCATGCCAACAGTAGTTCGTGCTTGTGATTGCAATTGATTCCTGTGGGGATCTGAATTCGAGATAAATTTAAACTAAAAATAGATTGGTCTGTGAAAACGCCGTGAGAGGAATATGGGGTAGTGGCAGGCTCCGGGTGATGTCGGTGATGGGCTCCTGGCATACAGAGAGCTGAAAACAGCATATGTTATGTAGTGTAAACACCCTTTTCTTGGGGTGGGGGAGCACCATACATTATTGGCTAATATTTCAATATATATATTAGCAGGGGCCATAATCAGGGACGGATTATGGCTCCTGATATTAGTGGACACTGGGTGCTTGCCGTTTGTCAGAATAAACCGATTGGGACAATCGTTGAATAATGGTAAGGGTTTTTCCAAAATCAGCAAACCAACCGAACGAAATGGCGCTTACCATTTGCAATTCGATTTCCCGTAACTGTTTTCGGCTGATGTGAGACCGGAAACTGGAAAGTTTAGCAAATGATAAGGAAATTTCTGCCGTTCCTTCCCAAACGCAAAAAGAGGACTACCTCTGGAGGTAGTCTACAATTTCGGAACGGACTTTCCGGAAAACTACTTTACCGTTTGACTTTCAACCGAAATTTCCGGATTTTTTAGCCATATGGTAAGCACCCACTATTTCCATTGTTTTCTTTTGAGTATTGTCTTAATTTTGTTTTGCGGGGCTGTAGCAGGTCATATGCCAAATAGGCTAGAGAATTCTGAGTAGTACAGGTAAATCAGTAGCTTGTCTGTCATTTGAGCGAGCTAATAATGGTGGCAAGATATGTTTAAATTTCGCTTCAGTGTTGTGAACAACCGAAAAAAGTTTCCCTTGGCTGGTCATGCGAAAGAATGGCTTAAAATTATAAAGTCTGGACTGTGTGCGGAATATAAGTGAAACCTTCAGTGATATGACTAAGTCAGCATGCTACCGTGACACTTAAATTGCTTCAAATGTTTTTCTCTGGTGTTTGCAGGACTACTGAATTATAACTCTGCCTTTTTCCTTATTATTTTTTTTTCTTTGATGCGAATAAATATGAGCTTTATTTTAAGTCGGCCTCACGCTGTGAGCGCAGTCGGTGCCTTGAAAACACTAACAGCTACTAATAGAGGGTCTGGGCTGGATTGGACCTTTGAGAAAAATGATCTCAGGTCAGCAAAATTTATTGATAGTTAATTTTTACAAATAACTCAACTGATAAGAAATATATGTAACACGAGAGACTGTTTTATCTGGATATTCAAACACCGAGACGAGACTTAAAAATAGGACGCGAACCGGAGTGTTTTTGACGGCTTTCGAGGTATCTGGATAGCCGATAGGACTTTAAAGTAGAGTAGAGCCGTTTGAACGCGCAGTATAAACATTGTTGAGAGGTCATTTTCCTGGTTTCAGCTGCAATCTGTCGAACCATTCATCACTCAAAAACCATTTTGAGATGGGTATTATCTCAAAAGAAACGAATAAGAAGAGTAAGTCCCGAAATCAAAATAATTTTTGCAACAGCGCCTGCCTCCCTGATGCCTCTTGGAGTGATGCCTTTTTAAGTGACGTCTTTAAGCGTGATTTTTTTTCCGGGTGATGCCTTTAAGCTAAGCGTGATGCTATTTTGCATGGTGCCTTTGGGCGTAATGCCCTTAACCTGTTGTCACGAAGCTCTCTAGAACCTCTAATTTCATTGGATCTTGTTGGCACGAAGCTCTATTGTTTTAGGGCTAGGGTCCATTGTTACCATTGTTTGTATATAATTTTCTCAACCAAGGTCCGTAACTTACGGTACGGACCTCGAACTCAGTTAGTAAGAGGTATATACGTCCCTTACGTTTGCTTAACATTTCTATGACTGGTTTGTATTCGGGTCAGTCAATGGAACATTTATGTCAAACCTCTCTATACACTCCTCTACCCCTCCCGCTGCCTCTCCCCACCCCCCGGTTCACAGGGCTAATTTGGGCGTTCGCATACCGAAGGAAAACTCTAAAGCCTTATTTCTCAAAATGACCAAATATACAGATTACCAATATTTCAAACACGATATCTCCATTGGCTTTCAGCCAAATGTTGTCAAATTTTCAAGATTGGTATAGAACACAGATGTCCAGGTCGTCAACCTCATGAAATGTTTTCCCTGGTTTTCAGTTAAACTAGTTCATGTCAGCGAATGTGCCCGTAGGCTCGGACATAAAATCAATGGCATAAACTGCCGTCAATTATTCAACTTTTATGCCTGTCTTTCAGAACAAATTTGATTGTAGCCGCGATTTTCTAGAACCGCCTTTCACAGGAATCTTACATTAATGAATGACTATTACTGAGTTTTCTTGCCATCTACATCCAATTTTCCGGGCCAGATACAGTCAAGTATTCTTGATACAAGTTTTAATGGCATTGTAACATGTTTATACAACCATGAAAAAAAATCTGAAAAATTACTTGAGTAAAATGCTCTTATTTGAGTAAAATACTCTATTCTCACGAGGCGTAGTCTCGTTTTGGGGCCAAGTTTGTTTTGGTCCTCTGCTGTTTTTTCGTGTCCGAATTCGGCAAGCGTGTTGAGCTCGTGCTATTCTTGATATCTTTTAACTTGAAACTGTTTACAGCTTGAATTTTCTGACAACGATCGATTTAAGGCGGGGGTACACGTGAAGGCTGTTTTGACGTCACTTAACACAGCCTTTCGTCCAATATCTCCGTCACGTTCCAAGCAAAGCTAAATTCCTCTGCTTATTTCACTAACCACTGGCTTTTTTGTATAAATTTTTGGGTGATATTGGGGAATTTTGGGAGAGAGATTTTTTCTGAAAGGATAGGTTAGATTGAGGAAAATATGAAATGTTGAAGATTTGATGAATTTGGAAAATTCTTGCAATATCAGTTTCTCTTTCACATTGGCAGTATAAATAATAATACTTAAATCAACAGTACTAAGAAATAAATTATCTTATTTGGTTTTCCACCTAGCATTAATCAAGAAAAGATCACTGTCATGGCAAGCGCAGCACCAGCAACTTCATCCAATAAGGAAACGACTAACTACGCACGCTTGTGTCGTCTTATAGTTGAATTTGGTACCCAGGTCCTCAGGGACAAACTTGATGTCATTCACACACCAGCAAATCTTCACGCAGTTTTGACGGCAAATAAACCCACTTTACAAGGTCTCAGATCGAAAAGAATTATCAATGCGACGCAATGGGGCAAGCTCTTCCCTGTCATTCCTTCTGAAGTGTCTTCGAAAACCTTTGACATTACTCTTTTGATGATTCTGTTACGAAACTTGGGGGGCTTACCTTCTCCAAAAAAGGGGTGGGACATGCTTCCCGATCCAACGGACCCGAGTCCTGAAGCGGATATTGTTCGTCTTAAGGACTTTAGAAACACCGTGTACGCGCATGCCGAAAAAGCTTCGGTTGACGAACCAACGTTCAGCTCGCACTGGCAAAACATCCGGAACACTCTGGTGAGACTGGGAGGGATAAGGTACATGGCAGCTATTGACAATCTGAAAACTGAGAGCATGGACCCTGAAATGGAAGATCACTACAAACAAATTCTCAGCGAATGGAAAAAGGACGAGGACAACATTAGAGATGAGCTAA
>JAEMPF020025617.1:111174-123674 GCA_022496165.2 Catalaphyllia jardinei | reverse complement strand
TCTTTGTCTCCTATACCTATGCTCACTGTATCAAGGTATTCAATAATGAAGGGGAATTTTTATATGATATTGGCACGGAGGGGCCTGGTAAGCTGTACTTTCCTGCTGGACTCGCTGTTGATAAGTTTAACAACTTGGTAGTCTGTAGCGATGAATATGTTCAAGTTTTTACACTGGAAGGAAAATTTGTAAATTCGATAAAAGAAGAGCCCACCCAACTTCAACGCCCTTTTTCTGTTGCTGTGTCGAACGCTGGGCAAGTATTCATTACTGATGTAGAAAAGCACTGTGTGCATGTTTTTGAGTGAACAACTGTTTGAGCCGTTTTGATTTATTATAAGGAGTCTAGAGATAGTTTTGTTTTAGATTTCCAGTGAACAATTGATCAAACCAAACATGACCATTGCGGCCCCATGCTGTTGTGTGACTGCGATGACAAAACCGTTAAAGTCCCCTCCCCTGACGGTACAGTATTAATACAATCCGTAATCACTTAGAATTGCGATGAGTCCCTGAGTTTTACTTTCCGTCGCAAATACATGGGCTGGGTTGTTCAAAGCCCGATTAAGCTAATTCAGGGTTAGCGAGAATTTGTAACTTTTTGTTGGGGTGTTCTGTTTATATCATTTGCCTTTCAGTTTTGAGCTTTAGTAATCTCAAACTAAACCAAACATTAGAGCTGAAAAACATTTTTAAATAAGAAAACGTAATGGTTTAGTCAACGTTTAAGCCTGGGTTAAGGTGTTTCCTCAGAAACAAAAATTGCCGATGATTTTTTTTTATACTTTCTCTGAATGTTCCCTACCAAGCACTGTTTCAAAAATTAAAATAAAAAAGATAGGTCACCATTCTCACAAAAGAGATATGATGGGCCAATCTTGCCCCATTTATGTCTGAACTCGTGCTTATCTCGTGCGTTATTCATTGGTCCACGTTACATTTTGCGTAGCTGAAAGTTCAGTTTATTGAAGTACTACTCGGAAGAAAACTTTACAGGAAGAAAGTATGGAACATATGAAACAATGTATAAAATTTGTGGAAAAATCGCACCATTTAAAATGAGGTGGACGAAATGCGTTCGTCGAGTCGATGTTTTCGTGGCTATAATTTACATCCTAGAGCAACGGTTTTGTGCACGTTTTCAGCTATATAATATTTTTTTCCTTCCGTTAAATGTTCCGTTAAAACTTTTTTTAGATTAAAGAGGATAACATGGACACTATAATTATGCTATAAAAAATATCGGTCACCATGCTCGTTTAAGAGAAAACGAGCTTTTATTTCGCTGTGAAGCCCTGTTTGGGGAAAAATTTCTTACGTTTTGCACGTGCACGCGCTCATTTGCGCGCGCTAATGACGCAAAAATCGTACGCAGTAGGGATGCGCAATGCAATACTGAGGAATCACCTTAACGTTAACCGGCTTTCGCGAATAACCCGGCCATTTTCTTTGTTTCCATTTCCAACTGCTTCAAGGTATTTAATAGTGAAGGGAAAGTTCTATATGATATTGGCACAGAGGGGCCTGGTAAGCTGGACTGACCTACTGGACTCGCTGTTGACAAGTTTGACTTGTCAGTCTGTGACGATAAAAATGTTTAAGCTTTTACACTGTAAAGAAAGTTTGTAAACTCGATAAGAAGACAGATCCTTCAACTTCAAAACCCTTTGGCTGTTGGCTTGCTGTATCAAACACTGGGCAAGTATTCATTTTTGATGTAGAAAAACACTGTGTTCATATTTTTGAGTGTAAAATGTCAAAGCAGCCAGCAATTGTTTGAGATGCTGTCGTTGATAACATAGTAACGAACAATTTTAACAATGCAGATATTAAAAGTTTTCTCAAGAAAACGACACACTACCGATAGGGAGCATGCTTTTTTAAAATCTAATTAGGTAACTTTAGAGATCAGTTATTTTACGCCGAGAGTTGATCGTAATGGGATCACGGTCTTTGACCATTTAACTGCTACCCAGGTCTTATGATAACCATTCTCAGGGAAAGTTAAAAAAAAACTCGGCATAGAGGTTTGCGCACTTTAATTTTCTTCGACTATGTTATTAAAGCATTTGAAAGTTTCATAAGGTGAAGCGCGTGATTCCATTCGTAAGTTTCGGTAACGCAACGTTGTCAGCATTCTCTTATTCTAGTTTTGTTTAATAATCATATGATTGTGTTGAGAAAGAAGGATATTTTTGTATAATTTTGATTGTAGATAGAATCAAATACACAGCGGTTTTTTGTCTTGGTGGTGATCGCCCATCTAGTTTAGCTTTATAGTTACTTTCGAAGACCAACTCCTGAATATATTCTTAATTAATATTGTATAATTAATTGTTTTAGTTTTTACAAAGCAAATAAACCTTGTTGTTGTTGTTTATTTGTTTGTTTGGTTATTTGTTTTACTCTTGATTCGCTTGCTTGTTAAGAAACAATTAAGCCAACAGCTAAAAGTCATTTTATAGTTTTCCCGCCCTTCGCGTCAGTTACATGTTTCTGCTTCGTTTTCTGATTGGTCTATGGCGTTATGACATTTATTGGCTAGTCTTAGATCAGGTTTACATGAAGGAATTCTTTAAAAATAGATACTAAAACACATAGACGACTGAACACCTGGGCCGGGTTGTTCAAAGCCTGATTAAGCTAACCAAGGGTTAGTGAGAATTTGGATTTTAGTTTTGTAACTTTTCGGTGAGGTGTTTTGTTTATATTGTTTGCCCTGCAGTGTTAAGCTGTAGTAATCTCAAACTACACTAAACGTTAGAGGTGAAAAACATTTTTAAACACGAAAAAACAATACTGCAGTTAACGTTTAATCCTAGGTTAACGTTAACCGGCTTTCGAACAACCCGGCCCCGATATCATATTACATAGCACTTCAACGTCTAAATACAGTCAGCGTTTTTCAATCCACCGCCTTAGGAGAGGTTACAAAGCAGTCATATACACTGGAATTTGGTAACTTCCTTTCATGACTTTCAATTCCTTGGTGTGTTTTTCTTCTGGCACAAAAATGGCCTCATCTCGTAGAAATTACATAAGCCTTCGGTTACCTAAAACAAAATGGCATCTGTTCACGTGACCATTCACGCGACATATTGCTGGTGCCTGCGCTCAAACAGCGGTCATACGCAAATACCTAAAGCCAATTCTGATTTTCGTCATCTTGAATTCTTCCAAGGTGAAATACAGCAAGAGTCAAGAAAAAAGAATTATAAAGTTCGCGGAACGCAATTATAGAAGCATTGCTAGTTATACATAACGTACATAAACATTTTCCTTTTCCAATAAATATCTCAATTTTTTTCTTATATTTGCGTTGACTAGAAAATGTTACCTTTTTGAGTCCTTCTATGGATGATGTAGACTTCCGTACCATCACAGACCCTTCAAATTAATGGTACAAACCCCGCTCTTACATAGCTTTGCATCTAACACCTACCTGTGACGTGTTTTCTTCATAGTTTCCACGCCAATAAATATCCACAATAGTTTTTATGACTAACAGTGGTACACACAGCATAGAAGCAACGGTGATCAGCCATCCCATTGCCTCCCCCCACGGGGGATACACGTAATCTTCATACGTGATTCGTGTGTATTTAATCAAGCTAAACATTAGGATATCCTGTGGGAGGAAAACAAGACTAGCATACACCCTAGAATTCGTATTACAACAAGCCTCTCGGTCTGGAAATGAGCGCCACCCCGACCAATTCCAATTTTAGGAGCGAAATCCTTCTCATGATAAGCACCTTGAATGTAATCCTCGCGATTTTTAGATTTAGCCCATAATCACGCTGAAGAAAGAGTATAACCTCTTCCGATTCGAGGACTTTATCGAACAGCTTGTTATAACGAATTTTGTGTCTGAGTATACTCAGTGACTTGTTACGTTCAGTTAATGACTTTTAGTGAAAACGTTCTGAGCCATTCTTGATGCACCTGAACTGTTTCAAACAAAGCATCACTTCTAAGCAAAAGCCCTGAACATTAAGCCACTTATCCATTTCCACGTCACAAAGACAAATCCAGAACTTATCATTGGCATATTACCACATGTGGAAAAAAGAACAAACTATTGACAAGATGAGGAACCGGTTTATGTTATTCATTTTAAAACATTGCACAGCGTAAGTCGTTCTTTGAATCGAAATCTCTGACACACTCGGTGAGTTTCCGATCCTCCTCATGTGAGCAAAAACAAGCTCGAGCTATCACACTCACAAAACTTAGCAACGGTTAGTAACAAAACCAACACAATCCGTCAACTGCTGCTTGTCCCCAAGCCTACAACGCGTACGCTCGTTGGGCTATCGTGACGCAATCTGCCCTCTGAAAAGCAGGCGTTCGTGGTAGGAGCGCGTGACAAACCCAAAGACCGTCCGCGCAGAATACTTATTGTGTTTACTCTCGTTTCCATGGGAAAAGCCCTGCATGGGGACGAGGCTGAGCACAAATGAACTTACCAACACCATTAGCGGTGACAGATACTTCCAGCCATCCAGCCACCATTTTGAAAATTGGATGACCTATCATGGCTTCGACATCTCGTGAAAACCTGTCATTTCCTAAGAAAAAGGCACTTTTGCTATAAATAGTGACGTCATCAGAGGCGTAAAACTCAGAAATAATTGATCTGCAATGTTTATCCTAAACATCATCTCTAATGGGTATTTTTTTCACTGCAATTGATCCTTCATGCGAAACGATGCCATTTGTCCACTTTGTACTTCAAAAAACCAAAACCTTTCACTAGGCTAAAGCTGTCTGCCCTCAGTACACTTTTCAAACACTGACCAGGATAAAACGTCTTCACAACAAGGCCACGCCACTCACCATAAATCCATGCGACAACAAACAGCTTCAAAAACACAATGAACAAAAGCGACAAACCGGCTGAAAACGAGTCGAACAGGTTAAACACGTATAATTATGCCACCCTGTAAAAGCCAAAAAAAGGTGCTGTCAGTTGAAATGACTAAGCTTGAGTTACGTGTTCCGTTGTAACGCCGTAACCTGCAGATTTTGTCTGTCATGCAGCCTTTTTTTAGGAAGGAGTGACTAAACGATTGATCACTCTATTCTCTTAGGCGGAGATACTGAAGAAAGAAAAACGTGGTTAGTCAAAAAATAGCACAAGCCAGTAGAGGTTAAGAGTTGAAATGCAGACAGCGGGAAAAAGTCAATTTCTTCTTAAGTCCCTCTCCGCTCTTATCCACTTAGCTCTTATCCACTTAGCTCTTAGCTCTTATCCACCATAACATGCATACATACACCTCTATACATAGAACTTCATTTGGCAATGCAGGTTAGTCCTGATGTCACACTGACTAGCGGTTCATTTATATTTGCAATTGAAGATGGATGTTGGTCATCCGAAACATTGTTTGCAAACTCAAAACACAGCCTTATTTATCGTTCAAGCCTGGTTTGCGTGAGAGTCATGTAGGGGCACTTTCGCAAATGCAGCGGTGCATAGATGACCTTCGCCAATGGATGTTAATGAATCGCCTCAAGCTTAGTGATGAGAAGACTGAGTTTCTATTGATCAGTACGAGACAGCAGTTAGCTAAGCTATGTGTTGAGCCCCTTGCTGTCGTTGATCATTTCATTGCCCCCTGCCAGGAAGCCAAGAACTTACGCTGTTAGTTTGACCAGCAGCTCAGTATGGTCACTACTATTAATAAAATTTGTAGTGCATCATACTTTTAGTTGCATCATCATAGGCAAATAAGGAAATTTCTGTCAGTTGAGTCTACTAAACCGCCTGTGCATGCTTCGAATTGACTATTGTAATAGTCCGGCTGTATGGTTCGCCTGAAACTCAACTGTCTAAGTTACAACGTGTTCAGAATACTGCCGAGCGCCTTATTTGTAATAAATCGCGCTTTGATCATATCTCACCAGTGCTTTTTGACGTTCATTGGCTGTCTGTGCATTATAGAATTTTATTATATGGCTAGCTGCAAGATGACCCAAATCGCGCGCTGTGATTGGCTACGCGAGCGGGCAAGATGGAGCCATCTTGCCCGCTCGGGACTATCCGCTGTATCCCGTAAGAAAAATTTCCTTGAAAGCCACACAATAAATCCTTTATTGACCAAGTTTGTTCAGTCAAGATATATATCTTATTAACCAAGCGCGAGGGCCGTATTGGGAGAATATCGGCCCGAGGTCTTGACAGTACAAAAAGGCTCTTCTTCATTGCTTTATGATATAGATTTTACGCGCGCAAAACAAGAAAACAAGCTTTCTTAAAGTTTTATTCTCTGATAAAACATGGGTTTTCTACCAATCAGGGCGCGCGCAGGGTCCTAACCCTATTGTAACTGAGAATAAAAGATGCCTATTTGCTTTGAGCCTGTTTTCAAATGACAGTAGGTTTGTGCAGTTTTTGATGTGATCCACTAGAAGATTCCATGTAAAAGCAGCCCGGTGTTTGAAAGTAAACCCTCCAACTTCAGATCTTGGTGGTCTGGGAACCTCTAGGGACCGTGGTTTCATGGTCGTCCGATTTTGTTTTTCTCTCGTAAAAGTACAGTCTAAATGGCATTAAAATCTCTCTTATCACCATTCTATTAACTTACGTTCGTTACACAGGAAAGTCCCATTAGAAACAGCAGAACGCATAACACCAACACAACCAGCTCCCTGAATCGACTCAGTTTATGAGGATAGTGTTCTATTAGACACGCAGCTACTATCTCCACTTGACCAAACTAAACTCAAATTTAAGTAAGCATAAAATTAAAATAACACAAAAGGCAAATAAGATACAACAAGTTAACAGCGCCAGTGATTAGGTCCATTCTGTTCCAGGTAATTCCGTTAGATACACACAAATAAACTAACAATATTAATTTACAATAATTAGAAAGGGGGCAACATCAGCCTTAGCTGGTTTTCATTGGAATCGTCTTCCTTGGTTGAATTGGAATTTGGAGTGTCGGGTTCTGTGGAGGGAACAACGCGAGAGCAACGCGAGAACCAACAACAAACTCAACCCATAAATATTCTTGTTCTTCGGCCATTTCAACTTTAGAAGAAAAAGAAAACAAACGGCGGTTACAAACATTATCCATAGACAACGCATGGTCTAATAAAAAGTTTCTGTATTACCATAGGTAACCCAGGCTCACTGTGTGTGACACGTGACATAACTAGGGTGAATTATAGAGAACATATGAGGCGAAGTTTAGGTCTGAAAATTTATTAGAAAATGGAAATAAAACGCCATGAAACTTACCATGTGGCGAGTTCTTGTGGTCCTTAATACGTACACGAAGTTTTGGTGGAAAATCGTCTTCTTCACCTTTCCTTCATAGCAAAGTGGCATGGTAGGAGGCTCACGCTCCTCCGATCGACCCAAAACAAACACGGTTTTTTTCGCGAAAATCGAATCCAGTTGCTAAATTACCACGCCAGGCTCGTGGAACATAAATTTCTCTAAACCATGAATCCACTAAAGCATCTCCAGCTAAAAACGTGAGGCCACCAGGCTCCGTAGAACTTGTACTTTAAGCTACTAAAATGGCGGCCCGAAACCATTAGGATTGCCATTGTCACAGTTCAAAATGGCGCTGAGCTCGGGGCCCCTGGTGACGAGCATAATAAGTCACCAAGTTACCGATCCTGGTACGCATGCGTGATTGGCTCTGGGGGATGAATGGATTCCTGAGGGTGTAGTCGGGCAAATGCGTAAACAGCGATAAGTTAGGCATTTGTTTACGCAATTGCGATAGGTTCCTCCTTATTAGAGTAAACACTTTTTGATCTAAAGAAAACTCTCCTTCACAATGGTTACCCGAGAGGCGTGCTTTATTATAACATTAATCATGTTTTAAACAGACAAAAGAACAAGTGTGCTGAACCTATCGCCACTGTTCCAGAGAAAGATATATTCCTTGTCTTGCCTTTTTTAGGTTCCTAAAGTGAAGTTCTTGCGCGACGAGTTAAATCTTGTAAATTTTATGGTTTTGTCAATCTTAGGGTTATTTTGCAGGGTTAAGTCTTTCTTTCCATACAAAGACCGTTTTAGCCGCTCTCAAAGATCGAAAGTGGTGTTCAAGGCTAGTTGTTGGGACTGCGATTCTTTCTGCGTCGGTAAAACTAAACGACGATTACATGATAGGAAGACTGAACATTTTAAGGCTCTCACACAAGATTGTCACGCTTCCGCTTTGGCTAATCATGTAATCCCTACCGGTCACAACATAAAATGGGACCAATTTGAAATCCTCACTACTGGAAAGTCCGACCTTCAGTGTAAAATTAAGAAAACTCTTTTGATCAGTGAGTTGAAACCCTCACTTAATGAAAATGTTGGTAGCGAGAAGCTATTTCTTTATTAATTTCTACCGGTAATATCAACTATCCGTAGTATCAATTTTGTCATTGTTTTTTATCTTGTCACCAGTTCCCCTCTTTATTTTTGGATTTTTAAATGTTTGTAACAGTTATAACCGTTCACTTCTGAACATACAAAACCTCAATTAATAAAGAAATGTTTTATTAGACCATGCGTTGTCTATGGTGTTTGTAACCGCCGTTTGTTTTCTTTTCCTTCTAAACTCAACCCCCACATGGCACCTGGTCGGAATCAAACCACGGCCATATCGGCGGGAGACAAGCGCTCTGACCACTGCATCATCCCTGCTCCACAAACAGGTGGGTGTGGCTAATTAGATCAATCATTTTACAGTTTGGTGCACAGTGTGGTCCGGCCTTTGATCAGAAGCGAGGCAAGAGTTGACTTTGTCATAACCTTGTTATTTTCGAAATATAAATTATTGTGTTTTTAAGCTAAATAGTTTCCAATCTCTGTCATCGCAGGTTCAAACTGAACCTCGCTTGCATGCAAAGGCCAGGTTACATTTCACAGAACTCTCTAATAGTCTGTTCTGTTGCAGCCTGGTCTTGAAGGTAATATTATTTGAGAGGTTCTATTGCGTGCTAAGTGTTGTTTTTAAGGTGATTTTGCCATGGCATTTACAACAGTCTAATAAAGGGGAACCTCTTTTAAGCGGCTACCAATAAGAAGCCAGTTATCAAAGGCCCGAAACTATTATTAGTAAAATACTGAAATAATACCTCTATCTATTAGGGGTATAGAATGGTCTTTGCGAGCATCTGCGAGCATGCGAGCAGCGTGTTTATTTTTGTGAGCACGAGCAGTTGACAATTTTTTCTCGCGAACAGCGAGCACTTTACAAATTACAAATGGCGAGCAGCTAGCACTTCGAGTACTTCGAGCTACTTCGTAAATTTTTCGCTAGCCGGAATCTCTCTTTTATTAATAGGAAACGTTCTTTTGCGACATTAATAATCGTGCTGAAACCTCCAAATCAGAACAATAGATGCAAACCTAGGGCCAATCAACCAATCCCAGAAGCTCACAGCCAATTGTGCACTGCTTGATGGCACATCACATCACGTAGCTTCATGTGAGTCAGTGGATGGACGCTCAAGGATAGCAAGAATTTCAAGAGCTGAGAGCTGTAAAGGAGATCTACTAGTTCCAAAGCCATATCTTTCTTACCCGACGCTGCAATGGAAGGTATGTTTTTTTTTTGGTTATATAGTTCTTATTTAATGTAAATAACGTGGCGCTAAGTCTAACAAGAATTTCGGGTTTCGGTTTCGATGATCGGCAAACTAGTTTCCCGCTGAACCAATTACAGCCGTACAGATCTGACAAGCTCTAATACTAGCTCTGAAAGTCAAATGGTACGGTCAATAGTAGTATTTCTCTGGATTAAGACTAGATTACTTTCTCCCCTCACGCTCACCTCTTGATAATTTTTTTTTACATTTCGTATTTCCGCACGACATGGAAGCATGTCTCCTCGTTTGACTAGGCATTTAGCCTTTGATCAAAATAATTAAAGCGACATTTCAATGAAGAATTTTCCTGAGCCAGTAAAGCTCCAACGACCGAGGGTTGTTATTAATCGTGTTTCATATGCCACCTTTGCTTTGAAGAAATTCCAAAGGTCCCTTTCCCTGTGGCAAAGGAAGGAAAGAAGATGTCGTAAAGATCAGGCATTGGGCAACAACATATGGCGGGTGACAGCACACGACAACTGAGCTTCAGAGCAAAGTCCACTAAGGATAACCCAGGCACTCTGCCCATCAGCGCCTACGGACGACGGACACTCCTGAACAATCCAGCTCCTTTGGAAGATCTTACTGAAAGAATTCAAGAAGAAAGTGAAACGGATGAGGCAGACGAGGAAAACGCTGTTGGCAGAGAAGAACGTGTTGAGAAAAAAGACGAAGTAGTTCTCATTACTAAATTTGAAAGAATCGGCGGACCAAGTTTTTATTAGGAAAACTAGCCCAAACACCGAAGAGAACAGAATCTAAAGTAAAAATGCACTTGTACGCAAACGATCCCGAAGACTGTCTCGCATTCAATTACGAGTTTACAGCCCTGGTGGAGAGACGAAATATGATTGGTACCGTTGGAGACGTGCAGTTTACGGACAAAGACTTCCATATCGATTTGGACCAAGAACAATATGAAGAATTTCTCGAGCGCATAAGGGGTGTTGAGGTAAGCGAAAAAGATGAAGAGGACTTTCAACAGGAACATGATCCTCGGGTCCGGCGAACCTTCTCTGGAAGAACTTTAAGGTTCCCAGATCGTTTTTATTAGAAGCACGGCCATAAAAGCCGCAAGGTATCTCTGCCTTCCCCCTATATGGAGTTGAAAAGCTGCTACTGCAAACCAGCTTACAATTCCAACATCGCAATGATTATCGCAGTTATGCGCACAAAAAAAAGCAGTTGTGAAATTAAAGCCCGAAAAAATTCAGGCCTGAACGGGATCAGAAACCACGACCTCTGTGATACTGGTGCAATACTCTACTAACTGAGCTATCAAGCCAACTGGGAACTGGTCACGTTGTGAGCTCATAATATACCCATAGATAGTGAAGAAACAAGTGAATACATGAAAGTTCATATATCTAAACAGCAGAACTGTACCTATCTCAAGCAGAAAGCCTGCGACGATGAAATATGATAAAGAATAAACCAATAAACGAAATACTTGTCGTGGAGCTTCGTGCGTTTTTCCGATCACACAGCGCCTCCACAACAGTTATAGGCTGAGATATAGAAAACGGACTGAAACCAAAGGTAAGGATGTTTCAACCTTTTTATTTTAACCATATCATATTTTAACCGTTGTTGGCTTCTGAGGAAATTCGAAAAACTCAATTCAAATTCGAAAAATTCAAATCCCGCTCAGGGCAATTACAGTTTTTCGAATTTCCTCAGAAGTTGTCCAGTGTTGAGTTTCCTTTAACTTTCTCTCAATTTCTCCTCAGCTTGGACTGTGAATCCATTTGCGATCCTCCTGGGGGTGATACGTTGTTGGCTCATATATCACTTCTGCTGTTGTAAAGTTACACTTTTCGTGTCCAAATTCGGCAAGCATGTTGAGCTCGTGCTGTTCTTGATATCAATTAACTTGAAATTGTTTACAGCTTGAATTTTCCGATAATGATTAATTTAAGAAATTATGCCGATGGTAAAAACATATTCAAAGTACAGCAGGCCCTTTGAAGCGACCAACGCCTCATAGTAAACGGTCACCTCCCATTTCCCCGAGCGAGGCATGGGTTCGACTGTATTCAATGAAATCTCAGTTTTCAAACAAAAGGAAATAATGAGAAAGGACGAGAGAACTTGTGCGAGCCATCGAGTTTGGCTATTCTTGAGGTAAGTTGGTTATGGAACCGACTGTAAAAAAAATTGAAAGACTAGAAGCGAATAAAACGCAAAAAATAATAAAAAGGAATTTTACTGATTGATTGATATAATTAACTAGATCTGGCAAAACAAGTAGAAGCAAATCTACAAACCTTATGACGCAACATCAGCGATACTTTGGCTTGCTGGCCAGTAATAAATCTCAGAATTGATAAAATGGCATAAGGCGTCCCTGAAAGAACTAATAGCAGAGGGAATTTAATCGAAGGGGTCAAGTAGCAGCTCTCGTAAGCTCGTAAGTATCACGTCAATGGCTTAATACCCTTTGAACAATGCCGCAAGCCACAATATGATAACACTGCTGCTACACCATGACGACACCAAACCAAAAGAATTACAAGCTTAAGACAACGCCTACACTTCCGAATCGAAGTGGTCTTCAAGAAGGTAAATATGCAAAGACTCTCGCCAAGATACAGGTCACAGCAATTTTTCTTATACAAGATATGCGGAACCTTTTACCCAAATTTATAGAGATCTGTATCGCTGCGTGAAAGCCTAAATATTCTAGAGTTTTCTGGACTCGGATATGTCATTGTGACGCAATAGAATCCTAGAGTATTCAAGACACCCACAATACGTGACGTACACCTGTAATATTCGTATCGAATATGGTGGAATACGCTCCGTTCATAATCGTTCGTGGATTTTCGTTCAAGTATACCACACATCTGAATGTTGTGCCGCGTAGCACTATGAGCACAAATGATGTAACAGAG
>JAEMPF020025617.1:86878-92351 GCA_022496165.2 Catalaphyllia jardinei | reverse complement strand
TAGTAGGTACTTTCTCTTCAATAAGCATCATCCTGTAAGCTACCAAAAGTAAATTAGAGTCTCGGGCGCTAAGTTGAATCATTCTTAATCGGGCTAGAAAATAACTGGCGAGCCAAAATACGAAGATAGTGATGGTAATCAACAAATGGCGACGCGTAGAACCCAACAACAAAAAAAATAAACTTAAACTCATCTGAGGTCACGACTGGATTATGGTTCACCGGGTCCACATCTCCATCCAAATTCTACCCCAATTGGACGCTTACCTTTGTCTCTCTAAGTTGACATTAATTTGCAGAATAACGACATTACTTATTATATTTGCATGTAAGCTCGAGTCGATTGAAACGAAATGGAATTCATCGATGACGAAAACCCTGCAGCTTTCTAAATCACAGACTTCACATTCACGAAAAAAATAAATCGAAAGAGGGGCTAATGGAGAGAGGCGTCCAGTTCTCTCGTGATACTATCCATGCGTTCAATATTGGAAAAAAATACACTAATAATATCTTTTGGTCTACGGGCTTAATGCAAGCGAACATTATAACTCTCGTTTAACTTCCTTTTTCCTATCTTTTGTGCTCGATAAGGTACAAGTGCCAAACTGGAGGAAGTAGTGGAAACCTCTGTAATGTGTAGAGAGAAACACCACGAGAATGAGCCTCTCAATTATTATTGTCAGAACTGCAAACTCCGCATTTGCGATATCTGTGGACAAACACGACATGCAAATCACACCAAGGTGGATATCAAGCAAGCCACCGAAGAGCAAAAACTAAAGATGGAGGAGCTTGTGCAGGAAATGAAAGTAGAGATTTATGAGCAAACGGCACAAAAAAAGAAAACAACAGAAATGTTCACGAAAACCAGAGAGAAAATTGCTGCCGCTCGTAAAAAAGTGTTAACCACTGTTGAGGAATTCATTCGAGTGTTGAAGAAGCACGAGATCGACATGGTGACCAAGTTAGATGCTATTGAAAACGAACAGCAAAGAGATTACTCAACACAGTTAGAACGATATGAGACATCTGCCACGCAACTGAAAACGTCTGTGGAAAGTTTCGAAAGAATTTTACGAGGAAACAACAGCGTGGAAATTCTTGAAGCAAACCAGGGTGTCATGCAAAAGTGTAAAGGTCTCTTAAATGCGACGAAAATTAACATTTACAAGCCATTGCAAGTTCAGTACAACATTGTAAGACGCGCGTTTCTTGGTGAAGTTATTGTTTGTACAACTGATCCTCTGCAATCAGTGGCGGAAGGGGAAGGCTTAAAAGAAGCAGAAGCTGGAAGAGAAGCAAGCCTAACAATCACAACGAAGAATGCAGAGGGACACCAGCATTACAACGACATCGATGACATCGTTGTAAACGTACTCAGTCTGTCAGAACAGTACCTCGACACCCACATTGCAGACAACAAAGATGGTAAATATAGCGTCACCTACACACCCGAATGTGACGGAGATCATAGCGTGGCGATTGAAGTTAATGGTCAACCACTGGCTCGTAGTCCGTGGAGTGTTTTCGTGATGCCGCATCAATACCATGCTGTCCGATCTTTTGGATCACGTGGTAAAGCAGAAGGACAATTTAAACGCCCCTGCAACATTGCAATACGTCTGAAGACAGGGAACATTGCAGTTGCTGATGCTGATAATAAAAGAGTGCAACTTTTTAGGTCAGATGGAAGTTATTTGGGAGAGTATGGTAAGAAAGGACGTGACCCCAAGAAACTAAATAAACCCAAATCAGTAGCGTTTAACAGGTCTGGGGACGTCACTATCTGTGATTCCGTTGGTATTTTTTGTTTCACTGAAAGCGGTCAGTTCCTTAGAAACATCTCCAGTGAAAATGTGATCAAACCAGCATCCATAACCATTGCTTGCGATGACCGAATGCTGGTGTGTGACCGTGGTGACAACAAGGTGAAAGTCCTCTCCCCTGACGGTACAGAAGTACTGCAGTTTTTTAGCACTCGAGGCCGTGGTAAGTCCCCGTGTTTTGCTTTAGGTCATCAAGACCGGTTCTTTGTCTCCTATACCTTTGATAACCGCCTCAAGGTATTTAACAACAAAGGAGAATTTCTCTATGATATTGGTAGAAAGGGGCCTGGTAAGCTTTATCTTCCTGCTGGACTTGCTGTTGACAAGTTTAACAACTTGTTAGTCTGTGACTATCGCAGTGGCATTGTTCAAGTTTTCACACTGGAGGGAAAATTTGTAAACTCGATAAAAAGGCAATCCTCCGAAGGTTGGGATCGTTTGGCTGTTGCTGTTTCAAACGACGGACAAGTATTCATTGCTGATGAAGGAAACGACTGCGTGCATATTTTTCAGTGAACAACTGTTTGAGCCTTTGCAATTTATTATAACGACTTTCGAAAGATTTTTAGAGTGTAAAGCTTTTCAAAGAAAAGCTTTCCTGTAGGAAACAACAGCTCTTTATTAGCTAGGATTTCAAAATTTAATATTAAAAAACTGCCCTAAGGTGCAGTAAGACATACATTCAATCCATTAGTTTTCGTTAACGGAATATTGCTCGCTGTCATAAAAATCAAATCATTTAATTTAGCTGCGGGTGGATTCAATTCATTTGATTGCTGTAGATGCTCTTGAGTTGGATTGGTTGAAGTTCTCATATATTTTGTATTAGTCTTTTTTAATTGAATTAAATATTCGGACAGGTCATTCCCATTCAGCTGGTTGAAATCGCGTACTTTTTCTAAGGAATACTTATAATTATGATGAGATTGGATTACAGCCATCACCAAACTATAAAATTAGTGAGCTGAAAGTTCCAAAAGTTGTCACCTGGAAAAAAATACAAGGGCATTTTTTTAGCTAGAAATTTGATTTCACATGAAGAGGACAACGCTTTCACTTTTTAAACGGTAACTTCCGGAAAATGCCCGATTACGGTTTCAATTTAGGCCCCTGCGAGCGCAAAATACAAAAAACAATTCCAAAAAAAAAATTAATAAGAATCGAAACGACCTGAAACTTGTATTAGTTCTCCTAGGCCTTTATTCTAGCAATGTTTGGGAAAATCGAACCCAATCGAACTCAATCGAACTCAATTAATGGATTGAGCTGGATTGAATTCGGCAATCGAACGAAATCGAACTCACCGAAGAGAAACAAAATCAATCGAACCCAAACGAACGTTCGATTTTCGAACTCGTGATTTGTGTAAAACAGGCGTTGAAAACCATAACCAAATCTTGGAAGCTCGAGTTACTTGATTTTGACCTAAGCATAAAAATAATTTTACTGTTGCATTTACTATTTATCCTTTCTGTCATGGCAGTACGTAAGATGCTCCAAAATGTCCAACATACTGACGATCGTTCATCTCTTACTCTCTTGGTCACTGTTAATTGTCCAAGATGAATTTGAGAGAATCATGTGTATCGTTAGTGAGATATTTTTCATAATCATCCATCTACTGTATGCCGTTGCCTGTGTCGCAGTTAGTAATTTGCTTGAATTTTTGTACAAAAGTAACCCTTCGAGTTGTCTTGCTGCAATTGTAAGTTAGGGTACAACAATTTCAGAATTTGCCCGCAGGAATAATGATAGCTTTATTCTGTTCTGTTCTCTTAAATGTTTTGGGCACTTTATAAATGGGGTTTCTGTCATTGAATAAATAGTAAAAAAGCACAAGAAAACCTGCTTTGATGGGATTGCTTTGGGCTTGCTTTGTATAGGTTTACCAGAGCTAATCGAACGCAATCCATTTAATAATTGTGTTCGATTGAGTTGAACTCAATCTAACACAATCTAATGGATTAAGTTCGATTGAGTTCGATTTGCAGTTCGATTGGTTCGGAAATCGAACTCACACAAAGTTCAGTGTTCGATTTGGTTCGATTGCCGAATTCAATCGAACCCAATCCATGAATTGAATCCATGAATTGAACGTTCGATTTACTATGCCGGGTTTTTTTTTCTTTGTTGCGGGTTTTGTTCATGTCGTTCCTTTGTATGTCTGCACCTGAGTAAAATGATTTGATCTCGGTTCACGAGTCAGCCCAGTCGAGTTAATTTCAATTCAACGTTAATTTTGTCCACCTCTTTTTATTATATCTCTAAGTTAGTACGTGCGTTGTTGCCAAACTGTTGCGTGATTTATCACCAGATTTTCTCAACTTATATAGCAAATAAAAGTTTAAAACTTTCTTTAACTCTAAATTGTGTACTAACGTTAGCGTGCTAACGACTTAAAAACGATTTCAAATTGATTCGTTTTGCTTTCGACCAGTGCTTAAGAAATTTGAAGCCGTTCCTCATGACTGGAAATCGTTCAGATACACAATATAGAATAAATAAATATCTTACTAACCTCGTCTTCTCGGTCGGTACCGTAAGTTACGGATCCTCGTTTTTTCCCCTACGATTTATGGCCCGCGAGCTTCGCGCTTGGGCCATAAATCGAAGGGGAAAAAACTCGGTCTGTAACTTACGGTACGGATCTCGAACTCGGTTAGTAAGAGGTATGTAATTTCAAGTTTTGCGTCCTATCTTCAAAGCGCGGCGGCAGATTTATGCGATCCAGACTCCTCTGTGAGCGGTCTGAAATATGTCACTTTGTCAGAATCAAAACACTGCAAGAGAGGCTTAGGTTTCGTTAAACTGACTACAATTACTTTGTTCTTAAATGCAGTACTGCACTCGTATGAAAAAACACTGTTTCAAGGATGAATTCTCAGGCATTTCAACCGCATCAGAGAAGCGCTTACCATAAACAGTTGTCATTAACATATGACATTTTAGAAAAGGAAGGCGTGTACTTGAGCATATCAGTGGAGAATTCTGAGCAGTATAGGTAAATAAATAGTTTGTGCGTCATTTGGGCGAGTTGATAACGGTGGCGAGATCGCTTTATATTTTAGCTTTGTTTTGCTTAACCGTAAAAAGTTTTCCTGGGTCGGTCATTTGAAAGAACGGCATTAACTTATAATGACATGACGTCACTAAAACTCAAATTGCAAAACCATTTACCTGAGATGTTACTTTCATGATGTATAACAGCAGCTGAAAACTAATACTCAAACAGATTTTTGCTCCGAATGGGTTCTTTTTTTTTTGTGATTGACTACACGTGAATTTCTAAGCTTTTGCGTGGCGCGGCATTAACATGACGGCTGAGAGAGCTGTCATGTTTGTTAAAAAAGTGACTTATTTCGTGGAATTTGGCTATCTGAACAATTTTTGCATTAAAAAAAGATTTTTTACCTCGAGAGATTTAAAATTCACGCTTTTGCTGCAAAACTAAGTGACAGATGTTTTTGTTGGTTTCTTGCTGGTGCTCATCTGGATAGGCACCAACCAGCATGGCGTCTCCATACAAATCTGTATAATTTGTTATTGCAAAAACAAATTGACATCAGTTTTTTATGCGTCTGAACCTTGTTACTGATGAAAAATTGCGTCATAACATTGTCAAAGTTAACTGCGGAATAGCCACAA
>JAEMPF020025617.1:71878-81878 GCA_022496165.2 Catalaphyllia jardinei | reverse complement strand
GCTTGCAACTACGTCACTGGAATTTGAATTCCACCTCCAATTTGCCTGTGGCTCCCTGTTGACTTAGCTGTCATATTTCCGCCAATCAGCACTATGTGGAAACGAGCACAAATGAAAACAAATACTAAGAAACACGCGCCAAGGGTAATGATGTCTTTCATAATGTCATTTCCACCAATCAGCATTTCGGATCGACTTTTTCAATGCAGATATTCAAATTCCAGAGGTGTAGTTGCAAGCTCTCCTTCCTTTTCACGGAGAGCTTGCTCGCAGGCTACGTGGAGGGGTGGAGGAAAATCCCATTACGAAGGGGCAGGGATGGTTGTTATTTTGTTTAGGGGTGCAGATTGCATATTATTTTGGTGACACTTAAAGCTGTCTAGAGTATGATGGAATGCCTATTTCACCTCGTCGGATGTTACTTTATGGTGTGTAATAAAGGGATCAATATCAGTATCTGGGCAACTGCGCACCTACCCCTCCCCTAACCCAACAGCAACACTAACTTATTAACTTATTATAGCATGCTGGGTTAGGGGAGGGGTAGGTGCACAGTTGCCCAGATACTGATATTGATCCTAGTAAAGAAACCAGAGGACTAAAAAACGAAAGAAAAAGCTGATTTTATGACAATGCCTTTATCGCACATTATTAAAAGTGATTACTATTTATATATAGCTCTTATTTGTTACCGAGCTTTTTTAGCATCTCCGATACTGAAAGGCTCTTCGGAAAAACCTTGATCTGCTTGGGTGACCATGTGCTGTCGCTTTCGACAGAGGTGGAAGCAATGGGAACACTCGAAGCTGGTCTCCTTTTTCTCTTGGGCGGTTCATCAGGATTGATAAATATGTTGCTTTCGTGGTCTTGTTCGTGTCGCTGAATGAACCGAATGTGGATCAGTTTTAGGTCAGGAATTTGTTCAAGCGTTGAACAGGATGGCCCTTGCTCTCCCGCCAGAACATCACACGTGACGCTTTTGCCAACTGTTGGTAAGAAGTGCTTCTCACAAGCAAGTTTGATGTTTGGTAATGTTATGTCCTCGTAGTCAGCAAATTGCACAAATTCCCTGGCTCCAATCCTGCTAAACTTTTGCGCCTTACCAGAGACTTCGGAACTGAGTCGCTGTACTGTAAGTTCCCCACTTTGAAGTATTACTCCAGCACCCAATCCTGTATCGGCTTTTGTCTTTTTCTGCACTCGCTTCTGCTTCATTTGGGCTTGAAACTTTGCCCAAGCTCGATCCCCCATTTTTTTGCGAAAGGGCGCCAAATTATCAAAGAATCCGAGGAGTCTGGGTACGAGATTGTAAACAAACGCGAGCGACGCATTCCCGCCAAAAGTCTCATTTCTTTATTTTTGAATGGCAGTTCCCGGCCATGAACATATTTATTTTACTTTTTTTCTGATTTGAATGGCAGTTCCCGGCCATGAACATATTAATTTTACTTTTTTTTGTTTTAGATGGCAGTTCCCGGCCGTGAACAAACTAATTTTACTTTTTTTGTTTTGAATGGCAGTTCCCGGCCGTGAACAAATTATTTTTACTTTTGTTTTTATTCACTTTTGTTTTTATTTTCATTTCATAATAAAAATATTTTGTTTTGTTTTGAAAATAATAATAAAAAAGAATCTATTTCCAGTTCAATAAAAAACAAAATGTTTTTACATTGTACTTTCACTTTATTTCCAATACAAAATAATTAAAGTTCGATCTAAAATTAACAATGTGCTTTTGACGAATGGCAGTTATCGGCCACCATAACAAGCATTATTATGAAACTCGAATGAGCCGGCCAACTTCTAAGCTTCAAAATACTAAATTAAAGAAACTTGCCAAGCGAAAATATATTGCAGCCAGTGAGTTGACATCAAAAGATTTTAGCTAAAATTCAATTCGCCGGCCATAATTTGGCAGAACATAAGAATAGGAGTTAAAGACCTGAAATTTCCGATGTTATTTACATAAGTAAAGACCACTTACCGTCTGCAGCTTTCGACAACTCACTCCTGAAGCATCTTCGTCGAAGTCCCATTGTCTTTATAAATAATAAAACTTATTTCCGTCCACTGATGGATCAAAATTCGGAGAAAAAGATGCTTTATTATCTTCCTTGAGCGTCCATTCGCACACTGCACGCGGACTCACAAGCGAAAATAGCAGAGCATGCACAGTCATTTTGCCGCTGTGTCAGGTGCGCGCGGGTTCCAAGACTAATCAAATTTTTACCCCATGAATTTTTGAGTGTATCACGTACAATTCCATGAAAGAACAAAAACGCCTTTTACCGTTTGCAAATATCTGCATTAGTTCCGGAGATATTTAAGTTTGAAAAACGGGTAAAATATGTAAATGAGATGACTGACGACGTCATAATGTCAACTCGACCCAATATTAAATTGAGCATATAAATAGAGCTATCTTGGCCAATTTTCAGCGCAGCGCATTCAACCTTGGTAGGCTAATATAGTTCTGCAAAAAAACACGTCTATGGCAATAAAAAAAATCCGTTTACATGGCAACTCACTCTTTTCTAGTCCCCACCCACTTGATCTCAATAAGTTAGTGATTTTCAGCTTAAAAAATGTTAAACAAGGCCACAAACTCGAGTGAACATATTTATATGCTTGGTTGATCCTGCATATAAAGCGTTGTTGGCAAATATCAAAATGGGACTCTAAAGATGGCCATAAAAAACTTTTAATATAGGGGAAGTATGGAACCCAGTATGTTGCCATGGTAACTGAGCTGTTAAGTTCGTATTGTGGAGCACATGTAGTAGAATCTTACTGCAAAGAATCAAACATTTCTGATACAAATTGGCTGAGATACCTCTTTTCATCATATTTAAACAAAATTTGGTGGAGTGTATGACGCCATCACTTGGCTAATTTGCATATTTTACAATCTTGAATATTTCTGGAACAAAAAGAGATACTTGAAAATAGTAAACAGCATTTTTCTTCTCACGAAGGCTACCTGTTTATGTTTCAAAAAGGCTTAGATGGGAAAGATAGCACCACTTTGATTAACTTTCGATTGCTCAAGTGAAACATAACGTCTGCTCATGTGTTTAGTCACGCAACGTCTCTTGTATTGCTTTTGCTCAAAAAGCGGTCATGGGCAATTCTCATTTTTTGTAGTCACGACTTCAGTTGAAGTTTAAAGAATCAAACCCTCAGCCAAACAATACTTAACACAACAGGATGATGCTGGTGCTGGAGCTCAATTAGGTAAATTTTCCTAGTTCTTTGCTTGTACATTTTCCCAATTCTTTGCTTTCTCCTTGCAGTTAAGTATTTCACCTTCGCATTGACAGTGTTGGCTCCAACGGCACACGCGCCTTGGATGTGGCTTGCTCTATTTTGATAACAACATTTTGAAAACCTTAATGTTTCTATTATGTCCATGAGGGTTTTCCACTTCCGTATCCAAGTACATCACAGACCCTAAACGTCTCTTATTCAAATTAACCGCGCAAACCCGGCTCGTACATAGGTTTACATCTAACTCCACTGAACCTGTGATATGTTTCCTCCATCGTCCCCATTCAACAAATTTGTCCACAATGATAACTAACAATGGTAAACATAGCGTGAAGGCAATCGTAATCATCCTACTGCTTTCCCCCACGGGGCATACACGTAATCGCCATACGTGACTCAAATTCTACTCGATCAAATTAAACAATCAAGATACTCTACCGGATGAAAAAAGAAACATATACGGGAAAATTCGGACCAGCCTCCCTCCATCCCTTCTAAAATAAGCAGGAGGTTAGGACTGAGTGGTTAGGACCCCGTGCTTGATATCCGGTGGTTGCGGGTTCAAGCCCCGCTCTGATCACTTAATTAGCTGGAGTTGTTTCTCGGTAGATCCTAGATCAACTCCTCGGTCATGCTTGTAAATAGCCAGGTGGTCTGTCTCCCACCAGTTGAGACTTTTTAACTCATATTATGTTTATCTTGAAAATTTCTTTGTTTCAGGTAGACTAGCCAGGTGTAGATAAGAGCATCGTCCACTATATGCAATAACATGTGAACATTTTTTGAAGCTCCTCCCTCGCCGTCTAATTTTAGATGAGAAAATTATTGCCGCCATGAACACACCGAAGATGACCCACCCCAAGAACAGAGGTGAACTGAAACTTAGCAGACCATTTTGACGAGTATGTACCTAGCATGGTCGTACACGCCTTCGGAGACTTAGGGGCAGTGAGAGGGGCAAAGAAAGACGAAATGGCAGGGAAAAATCGGCGAAGGAAAGTTGGAGAGCAAGTAAGGAGCTAGTGGTCCAAACCAGCTCTGTGAATGCAGGATTCTGATTGGGAAACACTAGTAAGCCGGTACGTGGCCAAACTGCGTCCCCAAGACCTGAGGGCTCCTCGCTTTCACTACAATTTTTTTCGCCAAGTTTTTCCCTGCAGCTTTGATTTTCACTCGCTCCCACTAATTACTCAAGAGTATCCGAGGATGGGTCGTAAACTGTGCATCGACAGGGGGGTTGTAAAGGACTAAAGGAAGCTTTAATCTCCTTTTTATCAATATTGGAGAAAACATATCGTGAATGTCTCAGTGAGCCAAAGGAGTGATTGTGTAATAATGAAAAGGATTATTAAGTTATTTGCCATTACCAAGGTTTATGATATGTGAATGAAATTCGACTTCTCGGCTAAGCCAGCAGGCACATTGCCCGGAGACACAGGTGCTATTTTAAATGGAATTTGATGTTTTATTTATCATTTTGCATCATTTGCAGCGAGCGTCCAATCGAATTCCCTGGCGAAATGCAACGAAAAAAATCTGATCATCCTTTCGCTTTCCTGACTGGTTCATAGCTTGGTCTTTTTTTAGGGTTTAATAGTACAGTGGAGGGATATAGGGTGAAGATGGGGACTTACTGACAGAAGGGTGACGTGACAGAATTTGTAAATCAGAACGATACAAAGCCCAGACCAGGTTCCCCTAGCGTTAAATGAACATTACAAATCTCTGAGCATGTCCCGACGACATAAATTACCAAATGAGTTTTAAGTTACATTCTTCTTTTTAACGTTTAAGAGCTACGATCTTCGCAGCAACGTCAAAGATTTGTTATGCTTCCGTCACCATGTGTGGGAGAAAAGTAAATACAGTTTCATATATACTTTTTCGCAAAAATAGAGGTTGTAAGGTCGACCGACAACTTGCCAATACTGGCACGTACACATGCATCGTCTTCATCGCTGACAAACTTACCAACTTCCCCTGGAGGGGGCTGCGAAACATTCAATAATTCAAAGGTGATCTCCCTTCTTCGCTTTCTTTTCTATTCATTTTCTGCAAATAAATACGAATTTCTCTCACTTTCCTCTCAGTTCTGAAGAACATATCGTGGACTGTGGAATAAAAAAGTAGTTACTCACGTATACCACCACTGAAAAGAATCTGAACTTCTGAATGCCGACTCAGGTCAATCCTTCTGACCTCTAAAACGTCTCGTGATTGTTAGAGCCACTAGACACCTCTAGCCGCAAAAGATACCAAATTAAATTGCTCTTCCAGTGAACACAGTCCACTGTACTGATAAATTTCGATCAAGCGTAGCCTTCTTCAAACGTTAACATCCGCCTACCACGATAAAGTTCCTCCCTTGGTGTTCATCACCGATTTCAGTCGACAGGACTTCACGCAGCAAGATCCACAGGTTTGTTTCATTGATTGCTTTTCTAGTCATATTTTCAAGTAACATATCTACAAAGCAGTATCTAATTGTTAACACTCCATTTGTCCCATGGGTGGCCTGTACTTTATTAAAAAAAGAAACGAAACGGCCGAAACAATGGAAACCAAACGAAATCAACGAAAAAAGAGATTCAGTTATCACAACTGAAAGCTAATCCTTAGGCTCTAACAGGACGCTGTTTGTCCGTAGTCCAAGAAGTCTGTCTACCTAACCTTACCTGCAGTCATGCACTCAGGTTGGGCTGAAGAAAAATTCAAAAGGTCCGAAAATGATGCTCACGTTAGCCTGTTTACGGTACGTTAGCTCTCACTAATAATAGTTCTCCAATCACGGTTTCGTTGATTTCGTGTCGTTTCGCTCGTTTCGTTTCATTGTTTCGGGTTTTGGTACATACAGTCGTCATGAGCACCTGAATAAAAAAGAAGTCAGTAGTTTCTGGGGAGGTAGCTCGCGTTACGCTCAAGTTGAGTTAAGTGTATTTAAGTTAAGATTAAACGTTAATAATTTTGGTCTTCTCTTTAACCATGTTGTAATTCTACTTCATTTGACCTTTTCAAGTTTTGGTTCTCATGTTCCTGGCGTGGTAGACCTGCAAAGTTGAATTGATCTCAGTTCATCCACACTTTTTTCCAGAGCAGCCAGCAGGATCGGTTTACGATGTAGAGGAATCTCACTTGACCGTTTTTTTTTTCCCCGAATAGATTCACGGTTCAGGCATGCAATGCAATGCAAATCATAGTAATGTGCGTGAGCATGGTCCTTACTACGCGTCTGTTGAAATCCTATCCGCAAGACGATCCGACAGTGAATTTCGCCCGAATTTCGACGATTCCACAAAGCTAGCCTTTCTTGACGTTTTTCCCCACTGGATCATATCAAAAGGCCCTTTCAGTATGCCTTACTAGGGGAAATCTACTGCCTAAAGACATCACTCTAAAAGACGTCACGCTAAAAGGCGTCACGTTACAAAGGCATCATGCCTAAAGCCATCACGCTCTAAGGCATCACGCTACAAGGCATCACGCTGAACAACATCACGCATCACGCAAAAACGAAGAGCATTACGTTTAAAGGATTCACGCTGAAAGGCATCACGCCAAAAAGTATCACGTTTACAAGTATCACGCTTTAAGGCATCACGCTTTAAGGCATCACGCTTCAAGGCATCATGCCAAAAGCCATCATGCTAGAAGGCATCACGCTTAACAGCATCACGCATAAGCGAAAAGCAATACGGCTTCTCGCTGAAATTCATCACTCTGAAAGCCAGCAGGCGAAAAGGAAGCACGCTCCACACTAAAATCCACGCTTAAAGGCATCGCTTCACGCTAAAACTCACGCGAAAAGGCATCGCGGAAAATGGCATCAAGCGAAAATGTATCAAACCGAATTCAAGAAGAAATTGCTTCTGCTTCTATCTCCACACCTCGAGCTCTTCATCTTACACTAGAATAAAGGAAAGGTGTAGTTGCAGTAGTGAGTTCATTTTCAGGAGATTCTTGTGCTATTATTGCCAATGTCTTACGAAGAACGCCCAACCTTGTCTACCAACTTGAAAAATACTCGTCGATCTCAAAAGTACCTCAGCCACGCATTCTTAACGGAAAGAAATGCAATCATTTTCGATTCCATTCCGAACTTGCTGTAATAAGTCTCCTAAGGCGCGCCTCAGGTACTGAATAAAGACCTCGCAAGGGGACAAAGAGGGAATGCCTCGCTCTAAAACCATTTACAGAAGGCTATTATCTCACAACAAACGAATAAGAAGAGTAACAGTGCATGTCTCCCTGAGGGCCTTTTTGCGGGATGCCTTTTTTCGTGACGTCTTTAAGCGTGATTTGTTTTTCGGTTGATGCCTTTTCGCATGGTGCCTTTGAGCGTGATCCCTATGGCGTGGTGCCTTTGAGCGTGATGCCTTTAACGTTGTCAGTGATACCTTCAGATGCCATTTTTTTTCTAAAAAACATTTTTTCGACACATACAGATTCAACCTTTCCGACTATTGGCAAAACGTATTTTGAAACGACTAGTCCTTCACTTACGTTGAAATTAATAAATATGGACACTGGTAGCTATTTTTCAACGTAAAATCGCCTAAGCAAAGGTTGTTTATAATCCAGAAGTGCTCCCAAAATGGGTTGAATTCAGTACATTACTAAACGTTATAACTTTGTATGACTGGTGTGTATTCGGGTATTCAATAAAACATTTATGTCAGACCCTTCAATATACCCCCTCTCCCCTGTTCACAGGGCTAATTTAGGCGTTCGGATACCGAAGTAAAAATTTAAAGCCGTATTTCTCAAAAAGACCTAATAGACGGATCACCATTATTTGAAACACGATATCTCCATTGTATTCCAACCAAATGTTGTCAAATTTTAAAGATTGGTATAGAACACAATTGTCCACAGGTCGTCAATCTCATAAATTTACAATTATGAAATGTTTTTTCTGTTATTTAATTAATCTTCAGTTGTTAATATCAGTCAATATCAATGAAGAGTTATTTTTGTGAAAAGTAAAAATAAAAAATACGACAGACATTATGTTTCCTTGTTGGCCGCTTTGTTATCGTCCACGAATTGGGAAGATGTCCGACTTTAGCGTTGACATTTAAAGATGGCTAATATTGACGCTTGACGTCTGTCATGGGCAGCGTCTGCATCGCTAAACAAACTTACCCACTTACCTGAGAGGGGTAAGGAAAGACTGACTAATTAATAATTCAAACTAAGGGTGGGTAATCTTCCTACTTTTCTTGCTTTTTCATTCCATTTTCTGAGACAAATACGTTTTCTTCGCTCACTTTTCCCACAGTTCTCAAGATATATCGTGAACCATGCAGAAACGACAACAACAAAATAGTTAGTGGCGCACACCACTCCTGAAGGGAATCTTTCGCTTTATTCCAATGCGGAAATCGAGCCAAGACTCTTCTAAATTCTAAGAAGTCTCGTGATCGGTAGAGGCGCTAAACACCTCTAGCCGCATAAAATCATAGGTAACCTTGACACGTGACATAACACGGGTAAGTTACAGAGAACATATCAGGCGAAGTTTAGGCCTGAAAATTTGCTACAAAATGGAAATAAAAATCGATGAAACTTACCACGTGGCGAGTTCTTGTGGTCCTTAATACGTACACGAAGATTTGGGGGTCAATAGTCTTCTTCACCTTTCCTTCATAGTAAAGTGGCAAGGTAAGAGACTGAAGCCAAACTCGGACTCCGATCGACCTAAAACAAACACGGTTTTTTGTTTTGGCGAAAATCGAATCCAGTCGCTAAATAAACACGCCAGGCTCGTAAAACATAAATTTCTGTAAACCATGAATCCACTGAAGCATCTCCATCTAGCAAGGCGAAGCCACCAGGCTCCTTAGAACTTGTACTTTAGGCCACTAAATGGCGGCCCGAAACTGTTATGATTGCCACTGTCTCAGTTCAAAATGGCGCTGAGCTCGTGGTGCCTGGTGACGAGTATAATAAGTCCCCGTGCAGGGAGGGGAGATCCAGATTGCTCAAAGACAAAACTCACCGTCCGACTACACCCTCGGGAATATTTTCCCGCATTTTTACCCATCTCGGTGCGCATGCGGGATTGGTTCTTGGGGAAGACTGGATTCCCGAGGGTGTAGTCACGGGAATTTGACTGTGGCGTATATCCCCAGGGTGGGGATTTTGACCGGACATGCATTTAATCTTTCAATTTTATATGGTAGAAGGGAAGTGAATTGTTTCTGCTAATTTTGACAATTCTTTTTCGCCCAGCGGTGGGGATTTTGATTATGTTTTTTTAGGAAATGTCAAAATCCCCACCCTATGCCCGACCCCCCTCCCCCGACCCCCCTTCTCGGGCTTGACACTGATAGGTGCATTATTAGTGGTTCTTGTTTTCATAAACAGATCCGAGTAATCTGTTTGGTGTCAGTTTATCCACGTCATGACACTGCCACAGCTACTCACCTTACTTTCTAAATCTCTCTGGTCAGACCATAGTTAATATTAACTATGGTCAAACTTAAGTGAACCATTTTCGTTTAGAATGCAATACATTCGAATCAAACAACAGTATTTTATGTAATATTTCAAAAACGAGTGCGAGTGTTTCATCGGGGTTTCAAACACGAGAAAACTGACGAAAGCACGAGGATGCAGACCGCAGACTGCAAAACTTGTAACTAATATCGTGTTCTCATTTCGATATCTAACAGTAAACAGGCCAGCCTGAGTGATATTCATGCTAACCTGAGTGATATTCATGCTAGCCTGA
>JAEMPF020025617.1:17538-66031 GCA_022496165.2 Catalaphyllia jardinei | reverse complement strand
TGAAAACTGAGAGCATGGACCCTGAAATGGAAGATCACTACAAACAACTTCTCAGTGAATGGAAAAAGGACGAGGACAACATTAAAGATGAGCTAAAAGAGATTGGAGCCCAGATCAGAGAGGTTGGAACCGACATCAGAGATGTCGGAACCAAGATGACAGATGTAATACAAAAACTTGATGATTTAACAGCAGCAACTGTGACTAACAGAAAGGAATCAAGTGAAGAAGGTGAGTTGAGATATATACCACTCGATATACACAAATACTTCAGACACCGAGGTTGACAGTTTCCTGGAATGGAGACTTTCCTTAATGTAAATTACACATTTATTTATACCATGCCATGGAAAATTCAGTCAAGCCAATTACAAGAAAGCCGTTATATATTCAACGGTATAACACTCAACCTTCCCATCTTGTTCCGCGCGCATGTATCCAATGTGTGTCTGCCGGGTTTCGGAACGATTCCTATCCACATGGTTTATAATGAAAAAATAAATATGCACCTCGTCGCTAGTAAGTACTTTCTCTTCAATATGCATCATTTTGTAAGCTATTTAAAGTAAATTAGTTCCCCGGGGGCTATGTTATATCGATATAAATCGAGCTGAATAATAACTTGAGAATAAAAATACGAAGATAGTGGTGGTAATCAACAATAGACGAGGCGTAGAACCCAACAACGAGAAAAACTCAAACTCATCCAAGGTCTCGGCTGGATTTTGGTTGGCAGGGTCTACATCTCCATTCAAATTTTACTCCGATCGGGCGCTTGCCTTTGTTTCTCTAAGTTTAAATTACGATTACTGTAGACCTTCAAGAGTGTCTTCCGGAAAATCTTTCGTACGCGCATCGCTAGCGATAAAATCTTAGCGAAGTGGAGAAATGATTATTTTAAAGATTTGGTGTAATGTGTAAGTGCGCGCAACCCCTTATATGCAAAACTGGCGATGTTTACTAAACTGAACTAGAACCACTACGTGGAACTTACCGGGGGCCAATGGGACACGGGATTGCATAAATATAGTTTTTCTCTCGCATACCTCTCCCCTCTTCTTTGAAGGCTAATACTGACAAAATTCACAGTCAGAGACAAAAAAACTCTTAAAGTCGCTTCAGTGCTATTATTCCGCCATATTTTAAATACCAAATCGTGCCTCGAATGCTGCTTTAGCCTGTTAAGTTCGCGATTGTGACCGAGCATTGTACGCGATGAGGCAAAAATTAAGAAAACTTCTGCATATTTACATTTTCGCTAATGATTTTTAAAACAATTTCGCAAACGTAGAGGTTTTTTAGCAAAACGTTTGAACACCTGCTTAGATGTAAGTAATTTTAATAGTTATTGTGTCAACTTATTATAATACTTACAATTTTCTTTGAAGTATGTATTCTCGTTATAACATTAACAAACGTTTTTAAAAATAATTGTTCGTTTACTTGAAACATTCGATTGCACTTCTCATAGAACAAACATGCATGTTCATAGAGAGTCTGCAGTGTTAAAGAATCCCAGTAAGTGCATGATTTGATGACAGAGAAACAAACTGCCTATATGGACATAATAAAATGCATATTTTTTGATGACTGAGCATCATTCGTTAATTCATGCACATTGAAATGGAGGTATTTGATTGTAAGGCAGTGGTTGATACAAAGAGGCATTCATCAATATGACCTATAGTAATTGTAGACGAAGTATTTCTTTCCTGAACTGCGTAAACAGTGGTAAGTGGTGCAAAGCCTTGATTAGATTCTGCTATTTGTATAGTAACTTTTAATGCATCTGCAACTGTTTGAATGATAAGTGCATCAGACCATGTACCTTGAATACACATATTATTCAGATATCTTAGCCATGAATTTTTGGTATTGCTCTCAATAAATCTCTCTGGGTTGTCTTTCATAAATTGAACCCCCGCAGTACGTATACGCATATGATGGTTGCTATTGCCATATAATTGATGTGATACAGATCCAAAGAAACAACCACCTGCACCGCCAACATCTATTGATTGTAAACCAAGTTCACCTAATCTTGACTGCATCAAATTCTCAGAGGAAATAGGGAAGGTTGTTAAGCTGTGATTTTGCATAAAAGATCTAATTATTACTTCATGATGATCAGTGTTGTATTGAGTAGGTCCTGGATTTTTCTCAACATTTTTGCTTAGTTTGAAATTCACATAATTGAAGCAAGCCTGTAGCTTTCCAGACGCGGTCTGTGATTGAAGAACGAAATAATAGATGATACAACAGAAACAATGCCCCTACGTAGCCCTGATAACAAAGGATGCTACAGGTCATACGGACGAATGAAACTAGAGGTCTGGAAGAGCTACAGGATTACTGCATAATTGGTCATATGACTCACGCAATTGCCAGAAAACAACGATAAATATCGACGTGCTTTACACTTTAGTTTCGTTATCTTGTGATAATGCCTGCTAAAGGAAGACAATAATTAAGCTTTCTTGGGTATAGCCATTTAATTTAAGTTAATTATCTTTGGATCGCGCTTGTTATTACATTAATATCGTGCATGATAAAGTTTTCTCACCTTATTAACATAGCAATGGAGCTTTGAAGACTTCAGTATCTCAATTGTTGAAATCTTTTTGAACACAATCTTCTTCAACATGCTATTCTTCTTGTTTTACGATGGTAGGTTCACTCAATGTAGATAGCTTAGGTAAGCCGCTCTTATTCTCGATAAGTTTCACGATGGAAGATTCACTCTTAAGGCTGGTTTCCATATGATCACAGACGATCGCAGATCGCGGATCGCAGATCTCAAAATGTTCTGCGATCCTCTGCGATCATATGGAAACACACTTCTGCGATCGTTTGCGATCGTCTGCGATCGATTGCGATCGTGCGATCATATGGAAACCAAAGTTCTGCGGTCTGCGATCAAAACGTATCCCATAATATTTTGAATTCCAGCCCACGATTCAACGCTTCAACAAAGCAACTGCTCATTTGTAAGCATGGCTGGGATTGGGAAAGGAAACTTTAATAACGAGGTATTTATAGAGGAAGTTAATATGAGTGCGTTTACCACCGTAAGAGTAAAGATTTCAAAGACGAAAACAAAAAGGCTAACTGTTGGGAACAAAATGTGGAGAAATTTAATTTATTGGTGGGGGAAGCGTAAGTCAAATTCCGCAACATAAGAACTGCGTATGGTCGTTATCTAAGGCGATTGAAAAAGGCATCCTCTGGATCGGGGCGAAATGTTGCAAGAGAATTTCAAAGTCGGTTGACTAAAAGAAGAATAAATTTGCTTGCCCGCTAGCACAACGTGCGTGTTGTTTTGACACTTCCGCTGTCCGAAATGTATGCAACAGTCGGCTCTGCGATTGGTTGCGATCCTCTGCGATTATATGGAAACAACTTTCTTTGCGATCGTCTGCGATCCGCGATCGCCTGCGATCGCCTGCAATCATATGGAAACCAGCCTTTAAGTAAACGCTCATAAATTTGTCTCTCCAAGTATTCACTCTTAAATTTTCGCTCACAAACTAGTGCATCGTAAAGGTTGGGGAGCGTGTCGTTCCCCAAAAAGCTATAATCTTTCTCTTGACTGTCCTCCATGCCTCGTGCTTTCCAAAATGGCGGATAAGATCTCAATGAGCCAGCGAGCACTGCCAAAAGTAGCGAGCCAACGATATATCTCAAGTCAGCGATAAATCCCTAACAATGTAACGTTGAAAAAATGAAAGAAACCGTCTGCATTTTATGACCGGTGCCAGCCTTCGGCTGGGCCCCGGTAATTACCTACTTTCGTGTTATCACGCACGGCCAAACAAACCACTCCGTGTCAATCAGCAGGCGATGAACCACAAAAGCGTGTTTGTTGAGAAAATCTATTTTGAACTCAGCGAATAGCGTATTTGCCGATCTTCGTCACGTAAGAGGACGTACATGCAGGAGAATTTGAAATATCGAAAAAGCCTCACACACCTCAGTTGTCAGCCCAACATCTCCTGATTGATAATGTTCAATCAGTCTGGATGTCCGCGGGTAACACAAAGGCTGGTAATTCAGTTTAGCAGACACGGTCATTTTTGCGTTTAAAGGCTTACCCGTGCCTTTCAAGACAAAAGTAGCAAAATATATTTTTATTTTCAGAATCTACAGTTTATTAGCTTTCCAATGATATGTAGTTTACCTTGGTTTTCCTGAAAGCAGCGCATAAAGAAAGAATTTTCCGAAAGACACCCTGAAGGTCTACAGTAACCTTAATTTAGAGAATAACAACATTACTTATATTTGCATGTCAGCTAGAATCGATTGAAACGAAATTTAATTCATGGATGACGAAAAACCTGCAGCTTTCTGAAACGTAGACTGTTCACAGTCTCTCATATTCAACGCACGAGAAAGAAAAACGGAAAGAAGCACGAGGATTAAGGGAGGGAAGGCGAGAGGATATTTATCTTGGCTCCCACCTCATTTTGCAATGCGGTCCAGTTCTCTCGTGATTCTACCCGTGCGATAAATATTGAAAAAAACAAAAAGGGAACGGTGGAAGGCTGTGAATAATCTATCGAAAACCTTACGAATTAGACTATAGGAAAAATGCACAGATGATATATTTTTTTTTTGATCTACCACTTAGTGTAATCGAACGTTGTAATACTCATTTACTTAATCTTTCGTAACCGTTGTGCTCCATAAGGTACAAGTTCTAAATTGGAGGAATTGGAAACCTCAGTCGTGTGTAGAGAGAAACTTCACGAGAATGAGCCTCTCAATTCTTATTGTCAGAACTGCAAAGTCTGCATTTGCAACAAGTGTGGAGAAACACGTCATGCAAATCACACCAAGGTGGATATCAAGCAAGCCGCCGAAGAACAAAAACTAAAGATGGCGGAGCTCGTGCAGGAAATGAAAGTAAATATTGCCAAGCACAGGACACAAATGGAGAAAACAACAGAAATGTTCACGAAAACCGGAGAGAAAATTGCTGCCGCTCGTAACAAGGTGTCAGCCACAGTTGAAGAACTCATTCGAGTGTTAAAGGAGCACGAGAACGCCATATTGAGCAAGTTAGATGTTATTGAAAAGGAACAGCAAAGAGATTGCTCAGCACAGTTACAACGAAATCAGAAATCTGCCACGGAACTGGAAACGTTTGTGGAATATTGCGAAAGAATTTTACAAGGAAACAGCAGCATGGAAATTCTTGAAGCAAACCAGGGTGTCGTGGAAAACTGTAAAGGCGTCCTAAATGCGAGGAAAATTAACATTTATAAACCATTGCAAGTTGAATACAACACAAATGAGGAGGATATCCAGATTGTAAGACACGCGGCGTTTCTGGGTGAAGTTATTGTTTGTACAACGGATCCTCAGCAATCAGTGGCGGAAGGGGAAGGCTTAAAAGAAGCAGAAGCTGGAAGAGAAACAAGCCTGACAATCACAACGAAGAATGCAGAGGATCAACAGTGTTACAACGGCATCGATCACATTGTTGTAAAAGTACTCAGACCGTCAAAACAGGACCTCGACGTCAACATTGCAGACAACGAAGATGGTAAATATAGCGTGACCTACACGCCCAAAAGTGACGGACATCATGACGTGATGATTGAAGTTAATGGTCAACCGCTGACTGGTAGTCCATGGAGTTTTCTAGTCAGGCCGCATCAATATCTTGCTGTCCGTTCTTTTGGATCACGCGGTAAAGCACAAGGACAATTTAATTTCCCCCGCAACATTGCAATAAGTGCGAAGACAGGGAACATTGCAGTTGCCGACGCTTTTAACAAGAGAGTACAACTTTTTAGCCCAGATGGAAATTATCTGCTAGAGTACGGTAAGAAAGGACTTGACCCCAAGAAATTAACAGATCCCAAGTCAGTAGCATTTAACGGATCTGGGCAAGTCACTATCTGTGATTCCGGTGGTATATTTTGTTTCACTGAAAGCGGTCAGTTTATTAAAAACATCTTCAATAAAGACTTGATCAAACCAGCATCCATAACCATTGCTTGTGATGGCCGAATGCTGGTGTGTGACCGTGGTGACAACAAGGTGAAAGTCCTCTCCCCTGACGGTACTGAAGTGCTGCAGTTCTTCAGCGCTCCAGGCTGTAGTAAGTCTCCGTGGTTTGCCATATGTCATCAAGACAGGTTCTTTGTCTCCTATACCTTTGCCTGGCGCGTCAAGGTATTTAATAATGAAGGAGAATTTCAACGTGATATAGGAAGAGAGAAGCCTGGTAAGCTGCATTTTCCTTTTGGACTTGCTGTTGACAAGTTTAACAACTTGTTAGTCTGTGACGATGAAAATGTTCAAGTTTTTACACTGGAAGGAAAATTTGTAAACTCCATAAAAGCACTATCCATCAAACTTAAAGAACCTCGGGCTGCTGCTGTTTCAAACGATGGACAAGTATTCATTGCTGATGCAGCAAAATACTGTGTGCATATTTTTCAGTGAACTACTGTTTGAGCCATACAAAAGATTTTAGGGTGTAAAGCTTTTTCAAAAAAACTTGCACGTAGGAAACAGTGTAGCTCTTCCTTAGCTTAATATTATAGACTTGATCTAAGGTGCAGTGAAACATCATCCAATCCCTTAGTTATGTTTAAAGGAATATTGCTAGGTGTCATAAAAAGCAAATCATTTAATTTAGGTACTGGCGGATTCAATTCACTTGACTGATGTAAATACTCTTGAGTTGGATTGGTTGAAGTTCTTTATATTCTTCAGTAGTCTTTTTTAATTATTAATTGAACAAAATATTCGGGTAGGAAATTCAGCGACCAAAACTCAGTTCTACGTTTTCTTTGTATTTCAAAAATACGTAACTGAGCCGCTAAGTGACCAGAGTCTTAAGCATTCATTTCGAAATGACACCTGTTTATTTTGATTGAAATAATAGTCCGCCATTACTAACTTTAAAATCTTGAGAGAGAGCTGGATCGAGGATAAGATGACATCAAAGACTCACAAGTTTAAAAATGAAATGCGTGTGCACGCACCTAAATTAATATGCAGCACGGGAGCTTCAAACTTTCAGTCTTTTAAATTCGTATTTTGCATGTACAATAAGCTGCGTTTACACGCTGCAAAAGCTAGTGAGTATTTGACGTCATCTTTTCTTCGATCCAACCCTCCGAAGTCCAATCGGTTACTTTTGAACGTGAACAATGACGGACCGTGAAATCCTAAGCACTCAAATAAAACAGCCTTTGGAGAAATTGGAAGCTTAAAATTTTTCCAGTCAAGTGTGACACAAACACGCTTTTAAAACCATAGTACCGCTTTAAATCTGGTACTTTGTCTAAGGAATACACATAATTATGATGAGATTACATTAAAGCCAATGCTAAACTATAAAATTGATCTGAAAGTCCAAAACAAGCCTTGTCGCCTGGAAAACACCAGCTAGCAATCTGATTTCACATGGAAGTAGTAAAGCACGCTCGGATAGGACCCAAACCAATCAGCGATCAGTGCATATCATTAAAAATTACTCTTGACCAATCAAGTGGCTTGATTGGCTCATTTGCATATTCAAAATGGCGTCGGGAAAACACGTGACATGATGCATGGGCGTAGCCAGGATTTTTCAAAGGGGGCTCACACTGAGTCATACAGACTGTGACCTTAATATTGTAGGTTGTTTGCTTACAAAAAGGCTTACAAAGGGTGCCCGTGACCCCCTGGCTACGCCCTTGTGTTGCCATGGCAACGGCGTTGTTTATGCCCAAATAAGGAAAAGCAACCGGAAGTGATGTTAGGTTTTTTGCTTTTACTGTCCTGGAAACGATTATTTCATTGGTGTATCCGTAAGGAAATGACATGAAAGCGATTCGTTCTACCCGGTTGTTCAGCTATGTATCGATTTTTATGTCTAGGTCGATGTGAATGGACAGTCACTTATTTTGTGTCACTAATATAATTTTGATTTGCCACTCCGTTGACTATTAAAACAATTATACAACTATTAAATGCATTTGTTCTGCATCATTTATTGTTGTTCCGGTCGTTCCAAAAAACGTGCAAGGGGCGGATTATTTGAAGGTACTAAGAATAATTGTTTTTAATCTATGAGAGTAGTGAACCGCAGAGCTTCATTAAGAAGAACCTTGGTGGAAATAATCGGCAGTTGTCTCCATGTTAAAGCATAGATGAATATACACAACAGAAGTTCAACTTAAGGAATATTTTTAATCTTCCGGCAGATGCTTTTTTTTCTTAGAATTGGGAAGCACTGCCTTTTCCAAAAATCTGTAAATAATGCCGGGTAATAAAAGACATAATTTTCGAGCTCGTAGCAATATTTCCGAGGTTGTTTAATAAATCCAAGAAATATTTTCCTCGTTTTCCGCCTTATTCTTAGTTTGCCTTTTTTTTTCCTCCTCCTCCTCCTCATTTCCCTCCTTATCCTTATTTTGCTTATTTTTTTTTTGCTTCTGCCCCTGCTTATTCTTATTTTTTCTATTATTATTTTCTCTAAAAAGCCTGAAGGATAAAAATAATGCTTCAACTAACTTATAAATCATTTGAAGTAAGGAGTTAGAGATCTAAACGTGTGCTCTTTGTTGTCGTTATTGTCAGAGACTCGTTACGCGTGCAGACAATAGAATCCTTCACCAAAAACATATTTGTCAAGGCAGTGGATCCGACAAAAACTCGAGAAGCCTCAAAGATGACATTTCCCACCGAAACGAATCATGGGATTCCAAATGGATTAGACGCGTTTCGGATCACGACACCCTCCAGTATTTTGATCGTGGGTCCCTCCGGATGTGAGTTGCTGGACTTACTCACCAAACATTCTCATCATCAAAATATCACCGTCTTGTATTTGTGCCAGGACATATTTCCACTAGGGAAATACGCAAAGAGTATTTCCAGGAACGCCCATTATGTCATAGCCTTCAAAAATCCACGAAATCGATTAGGGATGAGGAAATTTACTGCTTCTCCCACTTTCTTTCCCAAGATTTTCTCACTTGTTGGCAAGACATGATGATGTGTATCAAAAAGTGACCGAACGAAATTTCGGGAACACGGTCCGGGCAGGGCGCTTATACGTACGGCGGTGAAATGAGCAGGTCCGAGCAAAAAGGTGTAATGCAGTAGACTGGGGACTTCTAACACTTAACAACACTTAACACTTATATAGCGCTTATTCGCATGCATTCTAAGCGCTTTACATCCACTTACTTACACTCAAACTTAGATTTCTAAAGAAATTACACGAAACTCCCTTTTATGTGAATCAGCAACTTAGACACCTAGGAAAAATCCTGGCAAACGTGCGCCAAGAGTAGGGAAACTTTGAAGCTCTGGAGCGCTGCTATATCCAAATTTATCCAGCTAATTTTTGCTATTGATCTTTGTGATCAACATGTATAAAATGTAGACTGGACTAATGTGGAGTTAACATGAAAGAAGAAGCGGAACACAACTTGGTCATGATAAGCGGGACATTTCTCAAATTTGAGCAGGTTACCATGAAAAACTAGACGCCTTGCTGCGTGTACCCAGGCAGTCGTTATACTGAGAAGCACTAGCTATATTGCAATAGACAAATTCGGCTAACACGCACGTGACATTGAATTGGGTGTTTACATTGCGTGAAAACGAGGCTTCCTTTAATTTGCTTTGCAAAATGGCAGTCGCTTGCACTTGTTGTGTAAATCATGTCCGTTGCTGCAGTTGTTTATTCAACAAAGAACAGACATGGTCAAAATCTTTAAGGAATTTTCCAAAATGTAGCCCAACAACATGGTCTTTGTGGCTCGATCAAGGCGGGAAAAAGAATGCCGGAGAGAAAAGCTATAAGTTCTTTCGGGAAGGCTATGTTTACGATGTTTACGCGTGTCAGGAGCTGGAGGATTTTCATGTCAAGGCACGTTGCTATAGATCTCTAAGAAAAAGTGAAGAGCCTCATTTTTTAGCTGTAATCTTTAGGGAGTGCGATGGTAGGGCAGAAGTTTTTAAAGCTCACTGTTCGTGTAAGGGAGGAAGCGGTGGACATTGCAATCATATATTTGCATTATTGTTTCAATTGAATGATTATTCCTGTTTAAATATCAGAGACATCCCGAGTGACGCGACTTGTACAAGTCTACCCCAGTCTTGGCATATTCCGAGAGCAGCCTCTATATGTCCTTTGCCAGTGATGGGAACTCATTATGCCCGATCAGAGACTGACAGAAATGGAGAAAGGTTAAGAGATCCAGTCAGGTGCAAACTGTATGATGCAAGAGGACCGGCTTTAAGATTTGGACTGCAAAGACAACATGTGATGGATCAGGTCGTTCACCTAAACCAAAAAGAAACACCTCCTCCATTTTCGTATTTGTTAAGTGATCAGGAGCCTGGTTTATTAATAAACACAGTGTTTGGAAATTTACCTCTTGGTTCTTGCCTTGCATATCAGTTACAAGATTATGGTCGACCCAACACAATATTTTTGACAAACTACTCAGGGGGGACTACTCCTCAAGACAGTTCAGTACCCAAATGTCTTGAATTTCCTGACATTCCACATGTTGATGTGGCACCCTTTGATTTAAATGAAATTCAAGCTTTAGGCCAAACTGATTTCATTGACTTTTTTGTTGATCATGTACTTATTGACTTAAAGGAAGCTCATGCTTTAGAGAGAAGAACTGTCTTGCAGGGTGAATCTGCTGAATGGCTTGACCAACACAACTACAGACTCACTGCCTCCAATTTTGGAAAAGTTTATTTCAGAGTTCAAAGGCCATCAGAAGCTATGTTGAAAAATATTTTTGAAGCAAAAGATTTGACCAATGTAAGAGCAATTTCACATGGCAAGGCAAAAGAAAAACTTGCCAGGACCATATATGCCAAAAAAATGCAAAAGCAAGTACCTGGTTTTACAGTATTTGATGCTGGACTATCAGTTCATCCATCTTTCCCTTACCTTGGAGCAAGTCCTGATGGAAAGGTGTTTGATCCATCTACAGATTCTAAATATGGTTTACTTGAAATAAAGTGCCCTTTTTCAAAAAGAGGTGAAACACTAGAGCAAGCAGCTGCCGATCCAAACTTTTATCTTGAAAAGGTTGGAGGGAAATTTTATCTCAAGAAGGAACACACCTGTGGATATTATGCTCAAGTACAGGGACAGTTGGCCCTTACTGGTTTAAAATGGTGTGATTTCTGCATTTATTTGTCAGACTCAAATGAAATGTGTGTTGACAGAATTCATTTTGATACATACTACTGGGAAAATAAGCTCTTGCCAAAACTATCACAGTTTTATTTGCGTCATGCACTGCAATTCCTTGTTGGCAGAGCAAGACCAGTGAACAGTTGTTCACAAAGTACTGAAGATACAATTCTTGTGAGCAGTACTCAGACTGTTTAAACAAAGCTTTTGACAAAATAAGTAACCTTATGACTTGTATGCTCTTGAATTTCAACATCAGTGTGAAACACAACCAATTGATTAGTCAACACAGATAAGCATTAATGTAAACACAAGGCATTTGTAACTGTTCACTGCTTGAATGAAAAATCTATTATATTTTTTGCTTAAAATTAATAACAATCAGTTTGAGTGATTTTCAGCACCTGACTGCCTCCCTGATTCACATCAGAAAAGGAATTGGAGCATTCATTTTTGCAGGCAACAAATGCATGACAACAGCTAGAAAGTAAACTGCCACTTCTAAAACAGGATACATGCATGACAATTATTTGCACTGATTCTCAGAAGTTCCTTCAGTGTTGATTTGAGTCAGGCAAGCACTGGGTTCTGGAAATTGGAGAGAAGGCATGCCACTGACCATATCTGATTTATACTACCAAACATAGTTACAGGAATTATGGAGTGAAATATGCGAAACCTTCTTATCTTGCAAATAGCCCGCTCCACATGAATTCTATGCCTTGCCACAGTCTGCGTTTTAATGACATCATCTTCTTCAAATCCAACCTTATCTTTAAGATAGGGAGGAATCTTTAGTTTCAGATCAAGTTTTTTCAAGTCATTTTGGATATCAAAACCCTTGTCTGCCATGATTGCATCTCCCTTTTTAATTTCTCCTGAGATTACTTTCTGTCTTAGAATTTCTAAAAATCCAGATCTTTCCACAATTTGTTTATCACTGATAGCACCTTCATAAAGCTGAGAGATAAACATAATCCCCCCTTTAGCATCAACACCAAGGAGGCATTTCATTGTAGTGTGAGATTTGTAGGTGCTATAAGTCTCACTGTGTTTCTGAAGAGCACTTGGCACTTGAATTTTAAGTTCTGTTGCATCAATGATGACAATGTTATTTGGGTACTTCTCTAAAAACTCTACAGGTGAGTTATTCAAATTGATGTCCCTATGGGGCCATATCTTGAGACTTCCAAGTGTTACATACAGGTAGTTAATCCAGGTAAGGAATATATTAACTACTGTGCTCTCTGTGACACAAAACCTTTCTGCAAGATCAATAGTTGAAAGACCCATTCTCAGTTTCATCAGTACAAGAAGATATTCATCCTCCACTGACAGTTTATGAGCAGAAGGCCTTGTTAAGGTAGTGTTGTCCTGGTCCTCATCATCAATAAATCCATCTTGATCATCATTACCACACTCAAACAGTTTCTCTGTGTCAATGACAATTGATTTTCTTGTTGCAGTATCCCAGTAAATCAGCATTTTTTGATCTAGATTGGGTAATAAAAATTGCAAAGTATTCATGAAGTCACCATGACTGTTAAACCCAGTAAAATGTGTGAACAATTTATCTTCTTTCTTTGCGGTTGTACATTTGGAAAGTAGGTGGGATGCAGAAAATTTATGTAAACAAGGAATTCTAAGATGTTCGTCTAATTTGCTACAGATGTCATCCTCATATGTTTGTGTCTTCCGAGAAATAAGTTCTTCGCCAGACCTGGTAGAGACAGCCATGTCACCTTCTCCTTCAGATGCTGTATCCGTTGCTTCTTCTTCTTCAGCTCTCCATTGATTTAGCTTTTCTAAAGCGGACCTCTTCAACGGTTGAACTTTCTCCTGCTTATCTTTGTTCCACGAAAAAATCGAAGGAACTGCATCGGCCTTCAATCGTTTTTTGCTAGAACATGGATTAATAAAATCATCTGATGTGAAGTGTTCGCTGCAGATCTTGGTATGGCGATTGACGTTGAAGTATCGTGGATCTCTTTTCATTTTCGTGATCCAAACGGAGAGAAGACTTTTGGAATTTAACGGCAATCCATGAAAAGAAAGATCCTTCCGGCTAGCGGAGCTGTTTTGGCAGCCTCCAGCACAGCAAAACTGCGGCATTGCGTCTTATTTTTCTCCAAATGTCAATATGAACACACGTGTTTAGGTTGTTGTTGTACCCAATTCAAGTCACGTGACACCCGCGCGTGAGTTAGCCGAATTCGTCTATTGAGCTCTAATGTTCTGCATTTGAAGTCGTGCGAAATCCAATCGAATCGATGTGCTCAAGTTATTCTGCCTTCGATTGCATTTCTTGGAGTCGATTAATAGCTTATTACTCGTACACAGACCTTTAGCACGTAAAATGAGTCAAGATCGTTACATCACCCTATGAACGTTTCAGTCTATTTTCTTTAGCCTTTGCCGTTGTTTTTGTTTTTGTTTTTGTTTTTTTGTTTTTTTCATTTCTCAAACGAGAGAGACATTTTGAATTTCAGAGTTATGGCGGTGCGTGACAGAGCCACCCTGGGCTCTGTAAATTTGTTCAGAATAATTCTAGGAATATCTCAGGTTTGGGAAAACGCAGATTTAAAAATTAGAGAAGTGTAACCTTTATTAACCTCCTGTAACATCACAATTTCTTGACTTTATCCACGGAATGGTTTTCGAATAATATTTTTTATTGCTTCAGGATTGCGTGACAGTACAATCCAAGAGTTGTTTTGCTGGGATCAACTCATACATTAGTTTCTTTTATCTTAAATGGACAATAATTCGCTACATGGGTGTCCTTCTTTAGAAGACACATACCTATGTTACAAGAAAATAACGAGAGAATATCGTTTAGTTCAAGATTTTAACTTTATTACACGTTACGAAGTTTCTCAGAGCGTTTTACTTAGGTGTACTCGAACAGATTCGTAAACAACAGAAACTTATTCTCTAACCTTTCTGCTCTTGTTGCTCAGACGTTATGAGTTCGTGCTGGGATCCTACTTGGTTCACGATCACGTCTAAAAATACGATGACGCTTCTGAAGATGCTTTTTATCAAGGTGAAGAGTCGATAGCCCCGGTTGATAACTAGCTCCTTTGGCATATTTAACATGATTCTTGATGAATTCACTGCAAACGTTCTCTCATAAATTGTTGATCTCTCGTAAGCCTTGCAGACCGACCCTTTCCGAAAACGTTTAACGACCTTTAGTGTCTACCGGGAAGGGTGTGTTCGTTTGTATGTGATTTCATCGCCCTAGAAATCATGGAATCCGACCTGGTAGGTTTTTCACGACGACAACTGCTGTAATTTCCACGTGTCGTACGCTGCATTAGTAACGCATGTGCTGTAGAGACCAGACGGCGATTTGTGACTGAACGAGGAAAAAAAAGAAAAGAAAGCCGAAATTTAAACCCAGGCCTCACTGCCTGGGTAAATACATAAGTGATAATCTAACAGAGAAAATATTGTTGAGTTATGGGCCAAAAATATCAAAAAGGCCTTTATTAATGCGGTACTTGTGGCTTTAAAATAAAGAAAGAAAATTTCATTTTCGGTTCGTCGAGAGGAGATTTCTGGCAGCCATTAATTGTACCGGAAGCGCTAGCTCGTGTCAGTTCTTCTCCGCATCACACCTTGGACCAAGAGCGGACTGTCCGTTCCACCGCCCGGCCTTTTTTGCGCCCTGAGCCTGGATTTATATCCCGCCAGTGATGACGGGAAACGCGTGTTTAATCATCCCTTGTCGCACGAAGGATACACGCGCTGGCATCGAAGAATTAAGAAAGAGGATGTTGGATGACTGAGCAAAAATGGCATATTCAATGTCACTTTAATAAATCGGTTCCGCTCATTCGAAGAACGTTGTCTTGGGTGAAGGACGACGAAAACCATGCGTACTCCTTCAACAGATAGTTTTGGCCCCGTGGAAGAGAACAATGTTGGAACAGGAGGAGGAAGATGAACAGGAGAAAGAGAAGGGAGATACTAGAAGCTCCGAAGAGGAAGAAGAAACGGACGATAATGAACCACCAGTTCCGTGGAGTCCGTTACGCAAAAATGTAGGGGAAGATCTCAAAGAAAGACGTCCAACAGTTCCTGGATAGGGAAAAATCCCAACACTATATGCTGCTTTCAATGCCCTACTACCTGTAAGTAGAAGAAGGCTACGAAGCACTTATTTAGGGATTCTAAAATGGACTCGCCGTATCAAATACGACTGAATACACCTTTAAGTCATGAAGACTCTTCGACGCTTTATTGAGGAAGATATGATGATGACATGGCTTTTGATGAGGTGACCGAGTCGGCAGTGGCAAAACGGAAATTCCTGATAACAGGCTAATGCAAAAGAAGTTACTCCCCGAAGACGTAGAAACCTCCGTGTGTTGCACTGAATTCGCCATGTGAGTCTTATAAAAGTGTGTGTAATTCTAATTCATTATTTGTAAGATGCCAGACGAGATGAATTGCTCCGATCAACCGTCGGAGAATGATGGCTGTTTGCAGGAGAACAGGGAACAAAACCTGGCCCGGCAAACACTATATCGTACAGAAAATGCTGAGATTCACAAATCACGTCGTAAAAGCTGGTATCAAAACAACAGGGAAAGACTCGCTGGCAGCCAGAGAGCCTATTGTCAATAGACAGGAGCCCATCACCAGGAGCCTGCAACTACCCCATATTCCTGTCACGGCTTTTCACAGACCGATCTATTTTTAGTTTGAATTTATCTCAAATTCAAATCCCCACTGGAACCTCAGTGACCAATTGCAACCACAAGCACGGACTAATGTTGACATTTCGACATGTTCTCGTGAGGCCGCATTGTTTTATCATTACATATGTAGACTGGAACTGTCTATTTCACTGGAAAAATATCTAAAAATACTGTTCTGTAAAAATGCCGTTGCATTGGCTTATTATGGGAGTTGCAGGCTCCTGGTGATGGGCTCCTGCAATAGATCAAGGAACACATCAGAAATTACAAAAGACAATACCGTAGAAGTTATTACGCAAATAATAAGGAACGGATCACACGAAGACTTCGTGACCAAAAGCAGACCAGAATGTCATGCCTTTGAGAGCCTGGGACCAAGAGTCTGAGAAACTGGAAACGAGCCTAGTTCCCAGCAAAGGGGGTAAGTTTCTAAAGAAACTGTGGTGCTGCGTCCGTGGGAGTATTACAAGATAATTTGGTTTTATCAACTGAGTTGATAATGTGAATTAGCCACCGTAAAGAGATTCAGAAGCTGACGTTTCGAGCGCTAGCCCTTCGTCGAAGCGAATCGAGGAATTGTGGGTTGTGTGTGGTTTATATGCAGAAATATGGAGCTACGCTATTGGTTGGTGCCTGGCAACGTGAAAAACAGAATAAATTAGTTAAATGAAAAACGTTCGTTGACACCGTGAGGATTAAGAGTGCCGATTTGAAAAATAAATTTTTGTTCTAGAGTTTTGCGGCTTCCTGTGCTTCCTTGATGTATCTAGAAATTTCCGATACTTCTTTAGCATTTCTAGATATTAAGGTTTTTGTCGAAGGTAACGGTTTATACACCAGTGTGCACTACAAACCCACAGATTCTCATAGTTATTTGTTGTATTCATCTTCACATCCATCAGATGTCAAGAATTCCATTCCTTATTCTCAATTTCTCAGACTTCGTCGCCTTTGTAGTGAAGACTGATTTTTCCTTAAAATCAGAAGAAATGTGCGAGTTTTTCGACAAACGTGGCTATCCTGCCTCTGTTGTTGAAGCAGGCCATCATCGCGCCCAACAAATTGATCGGCAGTCAGCACTACAAACTTCTCAGAAGGAGAATAACAATAGAATTCCATTCACTCTCACATTTCACCCTCACAACCACGCAGTTAAATCCATCATTCTAAAAAACTTTAAATTACTTCAAAATGATCCCGATACTGGCAGAATCTTTTCGCAACCGCCATTAATTTCATTCAAACGCGACAAAAACATAGGTAACTTTTCAGTCAGAAGTGCTTTTCAAACGAGTGAACAACCCGGTACTTTTAAATGTGCACGCGCACGATGCAAAACAAGCCCTTGTTCATTTGTAACGTTAAGAAATAGTCGGGACCCAAGCGATCCATTAGGATCACTGATCATTTTACCTACCTCAGCCAATGTCATCTACTGTATAACTTGCACCCTTTGCAAAAAGTTATATATCGGCTAAACAGGTAGACGACTAGGCGACCGATTTTGAGAACATCTTCGCGACGTAGAGAAAGACGACAAAAACGCATCTAAACCGGTCGCTAGACACTTTCATCTGCCGAATCATTCTACGCAACATATGACCGTCTGCGGCCTCTCCCTACATCAAGGAAGCACAGGAAGCCGCAAAACTCTAGAACAAAAATTTATTTTTCAAATCGGCACTCTTAATCCTCACGGTATCAACGAACGTTTTTCATTTAACTAATTTATTCTGTTTTTCACGTTGCCAGGCACCAACCAATAGCGTAGCTCCATATTTTTGTATATAAACCACACACAACCCACAATTCCTCGATTCGCTCAAACGAAGGGCTAGCGCTCGAAACGTCAGCTTCTGAATCTCTTTACGGTGGCTAATTCACATTATCAACTCAGTTGATAAAACCAAATTATCTAGTTCCCTGCATTTTTTTTTTCACATTTATTATTTTTTTCCAACTTATGCTACATACAACACTTATACTAATAATACTATATAATTACAACTAATTTCTACAAGACATATTCTATTCAATTTACGTAACATTGCTATGGAGAAAATTTGCGAGGTTTCTTTTTCCTTTCATTGCGACAAATTTGACTAATCCAAACCTTCTATTTTCAACATATAACTTAGTTTCCGAACAAAAACATCCCAAATACATTCACGTAGGTTGCTTTTCTGGAAATGAAGTAGAATTTGGCAAAGAGGAGGCAGAAATTTATTTTAATATATTTTATTTTATTATCGTTATCAGTAGCTGCACCGACGAGTATTTCTTTTGAGTTTCATATGATGGAAATGAGTTTTCCTTTTCATAAAAGTCCCCAGTTCCCGGCGTTACATTTTGTGGAACACCACCGGTCAAGACTTAAAGTTGTAATCAATTCTTCCTTTGGATTTCATGCTGTTATTATTAATGAACGTTATAAATTAAGCATCGAGACTATAATTTGTTTTCTTTTAAAACAATTTAATGGCCAGGCCCCGGTTGTTCGAAAGCCGATTAAATAACCCGAGGTTAGCGGCTATTCTGCGATTCAATTTCTTACTCCCGGATCATCTAAGCGGACGATAAAATGGTGTTCCCATAAATTGATTTAATCTTCTATTAACTAACCTTTGATTAAGTACAGCTTAAGCCGGTAAAACCATCAATGATTTTTCCTTTTACATTACAGCGGCTAGTGAGCGACAATTTCTACCTCCGAGATCCTTCTGAGAGTGGAAATGTTGACTCACATTTCTTGCTTCGCGCTCGTCGGGTGAAAACCTTTGTAGATAGCCGAACACCGGTCTGTCCGTGTTGCCAAAACTCAAAAAACCATAAGAAAACCGGACACAGGAGGGCTCGTTCGAAAGAGAATAGTACCATCCATCTTAGAGAAGTCGTCAGGTAGCTATAGGCTGAATTGACGTTTTTCCCTTACCAGGCTCGGCATTGGAAGTCCGCCATTTTGATTTGTTTGTCCGCTTTTTCATCCGATTAGCAAGATGATCCACCTCGCTAGGTGTGTTAGATTTAACACACCTAGGATAGCGCTAATCGATCTTCGAAGAACAGAATTTAATCGAAGGATAAATGAACAATTTAACTCTCCCTACCAATCTCTGAATGACATCATGGTGTGTGGCTTAAAACAGTGCTCTAACAGCAACATCAGCCGGAAGCAGCATGAAATGAGATTAATCTTCAAGCTGGGCACGCTTCGACCAAACGGACTGAACATTAACTTCAATTTCTTGTGACTGCGGGTCTAGCGCGTATTACACTTACGCGCGCAAACAGTGGTTTTTTTTTATTTGTTTCATGCGCGCGCTTTCCGTGCGTGCGTACGCATACAACTTTTTAATTGTATACTGAAACTGCAGTCAGGGATGGACATCAGAGTTAAAACATGTGCTTGACACTGACTTTCTTAACGTTTGAAACGACGTTACAAAACTTCAGAGACGTTTCGACCAAAAGCCAACTGAGTGACGGCTTTCTAACGGTTCACAGTTCTGCGCGTGCTACGCCAGCACCGACACAACTAACGACCGCTGCGCGTAATTACGCGAGGGATTCGTAAACATCTGGAACGTCAATGTGTTCGTTTCCCGCGTTGTTGTCTCTCTGCGAATACGAGGCCTCGAGAAAAAGTCTCTCGTGGAAATTGCGAGCCCTGTCTACAATTGTCGCATGGTCGAAGTCTATACTATGGACAAACTGGCTCGCGTGCTGCGCAACTTTGGAATTGTTGTCCCCAACCCGAACGGCCCTTTTATGTTCTTTTAACCTAGTTTCCAAGGCTCTGTCAGTCTGTCCATAGTATACGAAATTGCAATCAATGCAACCGACCCTGTAAACAACACCTCTGCACTGCAAGGAGGAGGGTTTGTCCTTTGGTCTTGGGAAACACGTAACCCACTTTAACGCCGTTGTTACGCAATACTCGCGAGATTCTCTCAGAGAGGCCTCTGACATACAGGAGAACAACAAAAGGTGACGCTGACGATGCGTTAGCGCTGGAAGAGTCGTTGGTACTCGAATCTTGGCGGAGGGAGTTGTGATAGTACTTGCAACTCCGGATAAAACTCAGAGGGTAGTTGTTGTCCCTTAGCACTTTGATAACGTGTCTCCTCTCTCTAGATCGCTCTGCATTTGTGGATGGAATTTCTTGGGCCCTGTGAAGGAGTTTATTGACGACTGACCTCTTGTGCTGCGAGGGATGGTGAGAGTTGTAGTCGAGGTACTTATCTGTGTGTGTTTGTTTTCTGTACACACTGACCTGTATGCGACCACGTACTCTGGTTGTTGTTGTGTCTAAGAAGGAGAGCTTGTTACCGTGCTCAACCTCCTTGGTGAACTGTATGTTCGCGGAATTCAGATGGTCGTGGAACTCTTGCACGTAATCCTTCTTAAGACACGCATGGCTGTCGTCCACGTATCTGCACCACCATCGTGGGGGATGAGTAGCTGTGGAGATTTCTCTTTCTTCTACGTACTTCATCACCAAGTTAGTGATAGTGGCACTCACAGGAGATCCCATGGCACAGCCGAACGTTTGCTGGTAGTGTTCCTGTTCGTAGGTGAAAAAGCTGTTTTTCAGGACGAACTCCAGCAACTTCATAATGTTTGTTACAGAAATATCTGTACGTTCTGTTAAGGTGACATCCTGTTGTAATTTTTCACGGACGATCTGCAATTCCAGGTCTACTGGAATGGATGTAAACAATGCAGCGACATCGAACGATACCATGATCTCATCCTCTGCAATTGGTTGGTCTTTAACGTGCTGGGCAAACACAATACTATTAGTTACCGAGTACTTCTCCTCCAGCAGCGGGGACAGGATGGAAACCAAATGTCTGGATACATTGTACGTTGGTGCGTTGATGCAGCTGGTTATTGGGCGTAGTGGTATACCAGGCTTGTGGATCTTTGGGAGTCCATAGAAAGAAGCCGGGGTAGCATCGGTGCTGTGAAGACGCTGATGGGTCTTAGGATCCATTTGCTTGGTATTCTGGTCATGAGTGGAAGAACTTGACTTAATATCCGATAACAATTTGTTACGATCCTTTTCTACCCGTGATGTTGGATTCCTGCGTTTGTCGGTGATCTTAGTGTAAGTGTTTTCATCGCTCAATAAAGTACGAACCTTCTCACGGTACTCAGCCATATCCATAACGACCACAGCCTTTCCTTTATCTGCTGGTACAACGTTGATACTCGGGTCCTGTTGGAGACTTCGAACCGCGGCACGTTGTTGGCGTGGGATGTTCTGGGTGGCCTCAGGTGTGCTGTTCTTCAAGATGTTTACAACAGAGGCACGTATTGTCGCTTTAGCGCTTCCTGAAAGGTTGTAAATTCCAGACTCAATGTTTGCCACGATGCGCGATGTTGGAACGGTGTTTGGGGTCGTAGCGAAATTAAGGCCATTTTTGTATCGCGTGGCTAAATGCACCTACTGAAAAAGGGCTAGACCGGAAACTTTTAGTTTATCTGAACACATTTGACACTTTTCAAAGCATTTTATTCTTATATACGACTTTTCGACAGTGTTACGTATCGTATGAGTTTTTTTGCTCAATCCTACTGTATTAGAAAACAGTCCTAAGAAAATAGTGCGCTGATTTGTTAAGGTGATTCCCGAGTTTTACATTGCGCATTCCTACTGCGCACGATTTTTGCGTCATCAGCGCGCGCACATGAGCGCGCGCGCGTTCAAAACATAAAGCCCCGGCCAAACGATCGTTACATGCCAACGCAACATATCGCAACATTGTTGGGTGCAACGTGTTGCGTGCATTTGGCCACCGTGTTGCGAATTTGACCATTTTCAATTTTGGGCCAACAACACCCAACACGTTGCGACACAGTGACCAAACGCACGCAACATGCTGCGCCCAACAATGTTGCGACAAGTTGCGTTGGCATGTTGCGATCGTTTGGCCGGAGCTTAAGAGATATCCCTCACACTAAGCTCGATACCGAGATAAAAGCTCTTTTTCTCTTAAACGAGCACGGTGACTCCCACTTTTTATTTTATAAATTCAATGAGAACAATATCCACAATAACTGAAAAAAAAATTATCAGAAATTTATGGCTACTTTTTTGGCAAATGAAATAAATGCTACAGATGGAGACGTAACAGGCCCAATAGAGCAGGTCCAAATTATGTTTCATTGAAAGGATAAACTATCAATTAATAATGCAGGGTATTTTGAGCCATTTTTTCTGGGAAGTAGATGCATAAGCAATCAAAGAAAGTTGAACTCTGTGTGATACAACAGGCCGCATTAAAAAATAATCGAGCTTATTTGTTGCGCACTGAGATAACCAAACGACACCTAAATAACCATATTTGTCAGCATCGTGGCATGAAAACAAGCACGGTGACGCCCTCTTCTTATTACCTTTTTTATTTCATCTCCTTGTACTGTAGTGACACCATATCAAGTTTCATCGGAAATCTATGGCGGGTTCTTTTACTCGGGAATCACCTTAAAACCCGTGTTTGTATAACTCGAAAGAACCACAGAACTAGCGCGCGCTGTTGACGAAGTGATGGCGCGGGCAAAGATAATGTACATTTTGATAATCGAAGTTAACAAGTTGTTTCCCTTTTTCTCGTCGCGGTGTTTTCTAAAAGGAATAGAAAACATGCACTCCGTGTTTCTATCGAGTTATAGAAACACTCGTGAAAGTTTGGGAGAACTCGAACAAGCTTTGGAAACACTCGCCTGCGGCTCTTGTTCCCACAGCATTTCTCGTTCTCCCAACTTCCACTCGTGTTTCTATTTAACAATTAGATTATGGGCTCGAGATTTCTATCGCATGCACAGAAATCGAGAGCGAATAATCTAATTGTTTTGGTATTTATTAAGTCCTTTTCGAAATCACTGGTTATCCTTACAGTGTGATTGGCTCTCAGCAGTGTGATTTATTCACGAATCGCACTATCTTTTGCTCTAAATCGCATCTTTTTCTCAGCCAATGAGAATGGGGCAGTACAACAAAACAACCAATCAAATTTTAAGAGTTTTTTTAAACTAACTAATTACGTTGCGGGAAAATGAAAGACAAAAAAGCCATTGTTTGACAGAGAATTAACTCTGAAGTGTAAATGTTAGTGCTAATTGAACCCATGAATAACCCACTGGGCGTTAGCCCTAGTAAAGGGAATCAGGGAACCACACGAGGTAAAGAAAAAATATTTTGACCTCGGTGGGAATCGAACCCACGACCTCCGGAATAGATCTACCGCTACTCTGCCGACTGAGCTACGAGGTCGGACAGAGAAAGTCGGGGTCGACTAGGATGGTGAATCGCGGCGGAGAGAAAGTAAGAGTACTTATGAATGTTGTGCCGCGTAGCACTATGAACACAAATGATGTAACAGAGAATTAACTCTGAAGTGTAAATTTTAGTGCTAATTGAACCATGAATAACCCACTGGGCGTTAGCCCTAGTAAAGGGAATCAGGGAACCACACAAGGTAAAGAAAAAATCTTTTGACCTCGGTGGGAATCGAACCCACGACCTCCAGAATAGATCTACCGTTACTCTGCCGACTGAACAACGAGGTCGGACAGAGAAAGTCGGGGTCGATTAGGATGGTGAATCGCGGCGAAGAGAAAGTAAGGGTACATATGAATGTTGTGTCGCGTAGCACTATGAACACAAATGATGTAACAGAGAATTAACTCTGAAGTGTAAATTTTAGTGCTAAAATTTATTTTATATTATGAAACAACAAACACGTGATAAATTAAATGTTTGGAGAACTCGGAAAAAATCCGAGCCCCAGATGGGATTTGAACCCACGACCCTCCGTGATCTAGTCGGATGCTCTAACCACTGAGCTACTGGAGACTCGATGGTGGGCAAGGGTCAATTTATGGGTCTTGACTGGAACCGCATCACGCGGCTACACAGCCAAGTAATGACCGGCACACATGAACTCACTAACAGCATCACGCTGTCACACGCATCTTGATATGCTTTAATGTGACAGCGTGATGCTGTTAGTGAGTTCATGCAAATACATATTCTTCTGGCCATGCGATGTTAAATTAAATGGAGCGAGTTTGCCTGAGTGACGTTTTAGGCTTCCAAGCCAGATTCTTTCCGTTTTCGCGAGATATTTATTTTCAAAATGATTCTGTGGTTGATAAGTGGTTGACCGAACACTCATCCTTTATAGAGGGTCCCCTATACCTCTTCTGAAAACAGCTTCACTCAAAAGTAATTGACTTTTTCACGCATCACGAAAAATTCGAAAAACAGCTTCACGTTCACAGAAAAAAGCAAGCAATCACGTTTCAGGTAAAAATGCAAAGGCTAAATCATGTTTCACTTAAAATTACAAATCATATTCACGTTGCACAAACATATCTGCAAATACCATGACAGTCATATTACAAAAATGTATTTAAACATTTCACTGACTTTCTCGTTCTCAATGTGTTTTTTTTCTAGACTCTGCGAATAGATGGTAATACGATGACCATGTGTTAGCTATTTAGTGGTTTATTAACTGTTATTTTCCTTTTCAATTTTTCCTACACGAAGTGTAAATCGGAACTTGTGCTATCTCAGACTCGCGCGTGCGGTATTTGAATTGTAAATGCAGCAACGGACACTGTACATTATGTTGGGGTTCACCTCAGTCTAAAAACTTGTGAACTTTTTCTTTGTTTTGTAGCTATTGTTAGGGTTAGGGTCTATTATGTTGACTTCTTTGTATTCTTTGTTTTCCATTTATTTCCATTTATTTTTTGCCATAAACCACACAAAAGATAAGAAAAAAAATAAAATAAAGTAACGTAATACGCTGTTTTAAGTCACTGGTAAGTGTCACAGATTTTTACACCGAGGATGAGCCTTTTGGTGCATACGACAAGAAGGAACAAATCTTTCAAGAAAAACAGGTTTTCACCCTGGGAAAACGCGCGAAAATGTCAAATCTCGAAGCCATCAGGACCGGGTTGTTCAAAGCCCGATTAAGCTAACCCAGGGTTAGCGAGAATTTTGATTTCAGTTTTGTAGCTTTTTGCTGAGGTGTTCTGTTTATATTGTTTGCCCTTCCGTTTTAAGCTGTAGCAATCTCAAACTACACCAAACATTGGAGGTGAAAAACATTTTTGAATAAGAAAACGTAATGCTTCAGTTAACGTTTAACCCTGGGTTAACGTTAACTGGCTTTCGAACAACCCGGCCCTGTAACATGAATAGATGATACACGCAGTGGCATGAGAAGACATTGCAAACTATAATTTCGTCCAACGGGTGCCGAACGAGATTTTAGACTGTTGTTTCCAGCCATCGGAAGTCATTTTCCTTTGTTTGTCTACCAAATAATATTTAATGACATTTTTAAGTGTAATACACAATGAGTTCGTCACCTTTTATTTGCAAAAAGTCACAGCAACAGTACCTTTAAAACCTTAAATTTTGCCTACTTATTTCCAAGAGCTCACATTTAAAACATGTTGAAGTTAACTGTACTTGGCAATCGGTCTTTCTACACCTTTACTTAAGGGAAAAACCTTCATTTTGAGCTCTGCAAACAGGGTACTCACTTTTCAAAGTCAACTCTTACACACCATCTTATTTCCTCTTGTCCACACTGAATCAAGTGAGTACTGTTGCATTCACTGTCAGCGTGCTGTGACGTCACTTTTGTGAAATAGTACCATAAATCTCGTGTTGAAAAATATTTTGCTGGTTTTGTTAGCTGATACTTTGAGTAAATTGAATTAAAACTGTCTTCCTTTTGTCGGTGAGTAAAGAACGATGATAAGTGAAAGCTGACTTCACTAGCCGAAGAATATATTGCCTCAGTATCTTCTTACTCCCCGAAACGTGTTGTAATAACTGTTTAAGTGATCACTAAGATTGACTTAAATACCAAATTTGTAGTTTAAATTCTTGAAGTATCTGCACAACTGTACGTTGCAATGTAAACAATTCGCTAAGTATCCAAATCAATTCCATAAAAAAGTTTCTTCATTGAGATCAACACTTTTCCCGGTGGATCCAAAACCATTGACAAATACGGAAAAGCCGTGTATAAACTCTTACCAATACCTCTCTAATCTCAGATGTTCACATTTCCGGGTCCTAAAGATGCATACTATTTTTGCATTTTTCCATGAGATGTGAAAATCAGACAATCGTGGGCAAAAGTCCTTGGGACACTTGTGTAATTCAACAAATTATCTGTGATTTAATACTAAGGTTTGAAAGAAAGGCGCTGCTTTCCTTTTAAGAACGGTTTACTTTTCCCCTCCCCTGCGATAAAATATTGAAAATCAGAAGAAATTGCAGGTAGTGGTTTTCAAAATTGTGTATAGTGAGAGATACAGCAGCTGATCGTGTACAGTAAGAGATACAGCAGCTGACCTCAGCAGATGGCGCAGTGTCCTGCGCAAGCACTTGAAGTCCGGAGAAAAAAAGGATCTGAACACAGCCAATGACAAGAGTGCCAGGTGGAAGGTCCGGGCATTCCCGGAGTCGTCAGGTCCGCGTATTCCCGGAGTCGTCCCAACCTGCCACACCTGCAGCCAATGCGGCAGAGGTTGTCACTCTGGCATTGAACTTATCAGCCACAGCCGCCGCTGTCGCTGAGGCACAAAGACCTTCTTTAGGCTGGCGCAATATCCGATAGTCGGCACCGACTGACGGAGGCGCTACTACTATATAGTGGGGGGTGACGTTAGGCAGGAAAGGTTGTATTCGCATCTGACGTATGCGCAAAAACGCCAAAGTGCAAATTTGTCCACAGACTCTTGTCCATTATTGCAGATTCTAGGCCCTCCAAGTTGCTGTCGCTGTGGTTAGTTCTCAGTCCTCCATCCGCAAGCCGATCGAATGGCACTTGCATTTTTATTAAAATGATTTTAACAATAAAACTCATGAAATTGTAAATTAAAACTGTTTTAAATACACATAGCGTCCGATTCTAAATACTGTTCCATAAACAGTTTTCGGTGGATATCTCTTTACCTACTTTTTGTCCCAATTCAATGACAAATTTGCTTTGCCAACAATTCAGACTAAAGCATAACGATTTCCTTAATATGTAAGTCCAGCGCTTCGAAACCTAATGTAAATCAGGTAATATCTGAACAAGCCTCCCGAAAAAATGGATATTTTTCTTTACCCGAGTAATTCGCTATTCGTTAAAGAGCCCTAGTCAACCACGCCTTTGTTTTCGTTTACATACGAGAATCTGGCAATTACATTTTATTCGGAGCCTGTCGAAACGAAGAATAATCACGGTAAAACTACTCAAGATAATTAAACATACCTTCAGGAACACAGCTTACAGTAAAACAAGAATTCGCGTCATCATGCTATATCAATAGTTTCGATGTCATCGAAAATGGCGGAGGCTGACTAGGGTCCTTTAAAATAGTTTACACGTATTTGTTTTATACCTTGTTGACGGGGAATACGACTTTCTTGACTTAATTCTCTTCTTCGTAAACCACTTTTGGTTTCTGGACCGTGCTGCTTCTTCCTCGCTCGTGGTTGTTAAGCGCTGGTTTTCATTAGTGCATAAGCATAAGCATAACCCGACATACGCAGAAGCAGTAAAATGTTGATAATTAGCGCCTTTTATTTGGGAAATTTCCAACAAAAGGCGCTAATTATCAATCAAAAACTCTTACTGAGTCTGCGTATGTCCACTTATGCTTATGCTTATGCGTCAGTGAAAACCAGCCTTAATGAATTACGCATGCAAACGCGTTCTTTCGGAAAAGGGGAAATATTTAACCCTGCATAATTTCTTATTTTCTCATGTCACTGCACAATGTCCTGTTGTTTCATTTGAGAAGCCATATCGAAAACTCATGCTTCGTGTTTCATCAGGGGTTCCAAACACCTCGAAGCAATAAAGGCACTCGGTCGCTTTCTCGATGCTTAACCGATGATGAAACACTCGCCCCCCCCCCCCCCCCCTTTTTTTACATTTCATTAAAAAAACGTAAATACAACAAAGAAACATAAGAACATATTTGAAACAAAAGCGTGTATTTCTTTCCTAGGAATTGAAAATCTCCAAATACGATGCAATCCTATTCCTTTTGGTTGATGTTTCAAAAATGGTTGCGCAAGCTGGCGTTCAAGTCGTCAATGTTGCTGTCCAGATTATCAGACTTCTTCCACACTTAAGAGCTATAACCGATGCTATGAGACTAGGTGCTCCGTTTTATCAAGCAGTGGCGTTGAGTAACACAGTGTTTCAAGGCGCGGCGGTGGCAGGAACAACACTACCGGTTACCGCAGCAGCGAAAGCACTTGGTGGTTTGGGCGCCGTGGTAGGGGTTGCTGTTGCCATTTACAGCTGGTCAACGAAAAATCCGAACCGAAAATCAGCCGAAAATTTGTTGCCGAATCTAAAGGAAAACCTTGAGTCCCTCAAAGACGCAAAGGAGCGGTTCTTACAAATACAGAAAATGTAGAAAAATAGTGCTGTGTTTCAACTAAACTAACTGTGAAATATATAATATCTCCTGTTTAGCTGTGTGATTTAAGAGTTTTGTTAGTTTTTATAAGTTAATCGAGCCTCTGATTTGAAACTATACGGAACTCTTGATAGTATGTCGATGGTAACTTGAAATTCATAAATGCAAGCCGGCAAACGCCGAAACTAAGTTAATAGTATTCCTTTTAAAAATTTGCGTTAGTTTACTTAATGATCCTTAATTAATGTGAAGGTAACCTTTTTTTCTCCATTTTCTTTGAGAAAGCGAGTTAAGTATTTCTACAAAAGTGAAGGTCATTGGTTGAAAAGTTATGTAATTACTTTGCAATGAATAACTATACAGTCAAGGGCCGAAAAGTATCACTTTTGAGAAGGTCTATTGTAGCCCTAAAGTCAGAAATTTCTCAAGATAGCCTGTTTCCGTTAAGAGAAAACATGTCACAATTTTAGGTTGGTCCGTTCAAACATCGATTTGCACGCTCGCCTATGTGATCTACAGTCATATAAGGACTTGTGTTTTTTTTTTTTTTCATTTATCAGTTATACCCTCCACTGTGAGTATGCGGGTCACTTTTAGTGACCAGTGTGTGAGAATGTGTGTCCTCTATAGTACAATCCGTGTATATCCCTGAAGTATACTGAGGCAAACCTAGGTGCCTTTTGAGAACTAATTGAAGCTAGCGAGCGCGTTAAGAACTCGATTGATTTCTCGCAAAGAATCAGCGCTTTATTATTGGTGTGTTAAACGCAACAACACGACAGTTTACTTAAGAGATATGTGTGTGCAAAACTATATTTTTTAAAAAAATATAAAATAAAAATAAATACAGGTTTAATTCATTAAACTGATACTCTCTTGAGAGAATGATGAAGTAGACTTTGTACGTAACTCCTGTGGTCTACAGAGAAGTTCTTATAAAGGATTTGTAGTATCTCTCAAGACAGGGTGTGATTTTGTGTTCAAGATGAATAAAGCCTACCAAAAAATATTTAGTTGTTCATTTATTTGGTTTCTAATTGTTCTCTTGCATACCGTCAGTAGTGTTTCGATATAGCGCCTCCCTGCTATTTGGAATGTGCTCTTCTAAGTCAACGTCCCTATCCCATTAAGCACTCCCATAAAATTTCCAAAAGTTAATATCTCCCGTTTTCTCTCGATTTAACGGCGGGTGTTGATTTGATTCCAGTGCTTTCATCACAGGGAGCAGAGACGTTTTGCTAGAGATATCAATAAAAAAACATCTTACCCATCATTAAAATTGCATTAATTCTTGTATTCGAACCAGATATATGCATTCATTTGTGATCAATCGTTTCGAACGGCCATTTTTTTAATTACATATTTGGTTCGTAAATGAGGTTTTAAATGCCAAAACAAATACAAGGATGAAATTGTAAGGGCTGGTTCACACTTTGACATAAGCATAAGCATAAGCCGACATACGCAAACGCAGTACGATGTTGATAATTAGCGCCTTTTGCTGGAAATTCCCCTAATAAAAGGTGCTAATTATCTACATCTTACTGCTTCTGCGTATGTCGGCTTATGCTTGTGCTTATGTCAAGGTGTGAATCAGCCCTAAGAGGTAAGACGTTCTTTTCATTGATATTTCTGGCATAACTCCTCTGCTCCCTGTGTCTCACGTTGTGATTAACGCCTAAAGTTCACAAAATGAAAACCAACAGTTAATCTGAAACATTCAACAGAAAATATGAAGTCACCGATTTCGCCTCTAATCGGCAATAAAATTCTCAAGAAGTCGTGGGAACAGTTGTTTTTACAAACTCCAAGGAAACGTTTGGCGATCAACAAACGAAATTATGATGTTTCGAGCTAGAAGACAAACGATGGAGCCTGTGAAGGCTTTCTAGGGGCTGAACCACTACAAAAAGAGACAGTGACAGCAGCCTTTATCAACCTTTATTATTTTTCAAGCAATGCTAAAAAACTAATACAATGGAATGTAATGTACATTAATTAGTGGTAACATCAATAAACTACAGGTACCGGTAGTTTCTTTACCTTCGTAAGTTTTATATATATGAAGCTTAATGACCGAGCACTTTGTCCAGTAATTAAGGACTATCGAATTAAGTTTTGTACATCATTATTTGCGATCGCTGGGTCCAATCTTTTCTTTTTTTTTTTTTACTTTGGAAATAGACTAGCTGGGAAGAGAAGGCTTTTATCGACGGCATTAGCGCTAATCGACTTTCAAACAACCGGGTTCTGAACTACAAATAAGAAAAAAATAAAATGGACTTTCTTTCAAGAGGACTGCCAGCACTTTAATAATAGTTTTGTGACAAACAAACTTGTGGCCATCGGATTCCCGATCGAATTGGAATTTAAAAGTGTTGGTTTTTGTGGAGGAGGGAAAACCGGAGAACCCGGCGAAAAACCCTCGGAGCAGGGACGAGAACCAACAACAAACTCAACCCACATATGACGGCGGGTCCGGGAATTAAACCCGGGCCACAATGCTCTCACCACTGCGCCATCCCTGCTTTTCTAAACACCAAGCAATGTCAGTCATTTACAGCCAACAAGAAGCATTATTAATGATCAATACTAATACATGCTCAGTCAGCCAAAAGCAAGTTTCAAACAGTTTCCATTTGAATCTATAAGCGGCCCACTTTCCAAAGCGGTAAAGAGTGCTTCTATCCCCCCCCCCCCCCCCCCCTCAATTTTGAACCAAAACCACATTCATCTGCACGAAATCCATTGATAGAAAATCCCGGCTTCAAGCTCTATAGCAGTCAAGCTGGCTGGAGCTAGGCGCCATTTCTTTCCTGGATAACGGAAGACGGCTTGACACGGAAGCTTCCTTGTACCAGGGTCCCATCGCTAGAAACTCCCGGCGAAGAACATAGACTGATACATAACCAGCGAGACGGTTGTCACGGCAACCGAGGGCTGGATCTGAGAGGTAAATTAAACGAGACATAAGAACTTGAAGTTTAGTAATTTAAGACCTATACTATTGGTCTAATCTTTAGGAAGGTTTTCAAATCCGAAAACAGGAGACAAGCCCAAATTTATTTCAGTCTATAGTAGAATTTTTTCCAGCTGGTATCGTGGTATATTAATTGATGTAAATTTTTTTCGTTCAATCAAATTTACCACATTGCTAGCGACGTGCAATTAATACCCATCGAAAAAATCTTTTCTAAACGAGACTCTATTCGTAAGGCCAGGGAGGCGTTTTTAAATCAAAAAGGCAGAATAATTGATCCTGATGGTCTGAACATCCACCAAGAAACATTTTAATTGTTTCCTTTTGTTATGTTATTTTATTATTTCATTTTACTATATGCTTATCTCTACACCATCAATTAGTTTTACATATTTCCGGTAATAATTTTACTAGATAAAAACACGCTCCAATGCAATGTTCCTATTGCACCTGAAGAAGGCCGGTTTGGCCAAACAAACCAGCATTCCTAAAAGCATTCTATGTTTTGTCGGTTTCTGCTTTTATATTCTTCTAAATACAGCTATTTCAAAAAACGTTGTCAAAAGAAAAGCAAAATCCCATAAGCCAAGACAGCAAGGTAATATGGGAAATTTTGAAACAATGCCTGCACCATATAGCAAAGATCTCCGGTGGCGCGTGATATGGATGAAAGAAGTCTTAGGGTATGAAGTAGATGAAGTAGCTGCTTCTCTATGTTTGTCTCCAAGAACTGTGGAACGTTATAGCAGACAATTTTTGAACTTTGGAAACATAAGCCCAGAGGTAATTGGCAGGCCTTTGAACAGTGTTTCTATGCATCCGCACGTGAAATCTCTGATAATAGAAGCAGTGCTAAAACATCCTGAGAAAACGCTGGCAAAAATAGCCCATGAAGTGTATGTCCAAACAGGAAGTCAGCATACTTTGGCCGGCGTTTTTTCTTACTTGAGAAGAAACCGTTTCAGTCGGAAAAAGGTAAGCCCTAGCTTTTTTTTCTTCTGCCCGCTTGAAATCTGCCGCATGTAAATTTATTTAATGTGACAATATGTGATTTTTTTCTTATCATTAGCTGAACAGAATTGCTCTTCAAAGATCGGAACAAGCGAGAGTAAACTTCCGCTCAAATGTTTGTACCTTGGAACCGGAGATGTTTGTGTTTCTGGACGAAACAGAATTTGTATGAGTGTTCTTGTCTTTTCATAAAATGTCGAGAACCGTTTAGTTAATGAATAGTGAGAGAGGGGAGACTTTTTGTCTGATTTGATTACGTCACCTGTGTGAGATAATTGCTCAACAAATTTTGGAAGTAGATTTTGCATGCCTGCCATTTTGTCGCCAAAAGTTTAACCAAATGATATTTTGCATTAACGGCTCAACTCCTTAAATTTTTGGCTAATTTACATTTATCAGATCTAGAGGTTTTAGCCACCTTGCCCTATATAATGTTTTGATATTAGATTTCTGATATGACTCAAATGAATCATGTTCGAAAGACATATTTTTATCTCCGGTTTGGTCGAAGGTAGCCGGGATATCAATGGAAATTGAAAGATAAAATGAAGCATACAAAGACGTAAAACCTTGGCCCTTATCCATGTCCTGACATTAACATGCTATCTCAATTGTATTATGTGGCAGGACAAAAGAATTTCTCGCTGTTATGGACGCAGTCTTGTTGGGAAAAGGGCAGTGGTGAAAAAAGTGATGCAGAACTGGGGCCCGCGAATCACGGCTATCCCGATCCTTTGCACTGAGGGGATGGTGGATTTTGGTCTTTACGAAGGAAACGTCAATGATGCAACTTTTCTAGACTTCGTGACTGAAAAATTGTGTCCCAATATACTTCCATTTAATGGCGTTAATCCGCGATCAGTAGTCATTCTAGGTAAAAAAGATGGGTTACTGGGAAACCATGAGTTCCGGGAAAGGCTTTCGTTTCGTCACTGTTCTCCACCAACATAAATTTCTTCACCATTTAGGGATGAAGACTTTCCGCATCATAGCAACGGCTGCCTACTACAGAGGCAATCGTTTAAGGTTGATTTGCCCGTAGAAAAGTAAATTACGTTATACTGGTTTTTTATGCTACATAGCTAGGTGTTACATTTCTTTCGACAATTTGCTTTATAGAGAACTCTCCTATCAGATGTTGGCTTTTACCCAAGTAATTGTCTTTTTTATATCTGTCCATTTTTGCACAGATAACGTTGCTATCCACCACAGTCCGGCAGTTGTCGGCACAATTCACTCTTCAGGGGCTATGGTTATATTTTTGCCGCCCGGATTTCATGCTATGTGAAGAGTTTTTTGCTCAAGCCAAAAGCTGGATCAGAGAAAACGATTCCGCGTGCCAAGTTGGTCGTGATCCAGAATTAATGGTTGAAGAAGCATTTCTTCAAATCACAGCCGATGAAGTGAGAAATTACAACCAGCACGCAGAATATCTGTAACGTGGGTTTTAACATTTAATAACCTCATGTACATCGTGTATTGCAAACAATAAATTACAGATCTTTGAGTTCTTGCAAAAGCTTTTGTTTTTGAGATGCCAATTCGCTCTCTGACAAAATGCCCTCCTCAGATAGGGCTTTTAGGTCCTTCAGTTGCTGCAAAGTGCCACTTCTCATTCGCACCTGCCGAGAAAATAATATCACGTGAACAACACAAACGTAATAGCCAAAAACTGCGGGTTGATTCTTATTTTCTGAGACAATGATTAGGAAGGTTGGCAGCGATTCGAAGAATTTGGTATCCTAGCATTAGAAATTAAACGAAACCTGAAGTGTTACATGCTTACCTTTCTCTCGGCAACATCTATAGTTTGTATCGCCGAAGTTTCCGTTGCTGGTTGTTGAACAGCACTTCTCTTAACAAAACCTTTAGATTTCCCTGTGAAAAAGGGCAAATCTGGAGGTGTGTCCTCACTCTTGTGGGTGCCATGTACCTAGCAATTATCAAACACATTTTAGCTTTTTATGGTGGCTTTGAGTTTTAGTCATCAAGCTGCAGAAACACTCAAATTTATGCACCGACAAACGCAAATATTACACTCATGAAATCAAAATGACCTGCCATTCACGTCAGGTAATGTGAAGGATAAAAAAGAGAAAATGCTTGGTGGCAGGAATTTTTACGGATTTTTAATCATTACTGCTCTTTATTGTTGTAAAGGTTTGGAGTAATTTACCGAATGCAAATTACTGAAATACAGGTGCAGCACGTGGTTTGTATGCTCATTAGGAAGACAAAATGGCAGCGACTTTTGAAGTTAGAACCGATTACACACAATATCCAACAAAATTCTCCATATAAAATCAATTCAAAAATTGATACCTGACTAACACCAGAAAAAAATGTTTTTGTCATTCTAGGTGATGCCTATTGATCAGTTACCATGACAAAATCACTTGCATGGCTCGCGGGAAATTTATTTTTTCCTTACCAACATTCTGGCCCAGCATTGTAGCTTGAACTCAGGAAACTGGCCGTGTTTTTCCCGCAGCCTTGACAGGCGTGAATTAAAACTTGTGGACTCTTCCTTAACGTCCTCAATTACAAGGGTGCCATGAGTCTCCGCTGACAGAGCAAAATGGGGTTTTTAATTTATGTCAAATAAATACTGTATCGATACGTACAATGATTATATTTACCATCAAATTACTTTGTCCACAAGCTTACGCACCTTTCCTTTTCTTCCCCATAACTAACGGACGTTGAATTTACACGTGGGTCCACATGCCTTTTTTTACTAAAGACAGCGCTTCGCCCAACTGAATTTCTGAAGTGATTGAAAATTTCATGTTTCCATCACCAAAGTATCCAAGACGAAAAGAGGTATCTGCTGCCGGTTAAAGCTCTTCTCTGTACCTTTTCAACAAAAACTCTTTAAGGCCTCTAACTCTGTCAAATAATGGCACTTCTCGAAGGAAACATGATTGTGAGCTTTTCTTGTTTTTCTCTTTTAAAACACGTAAACAAATATTTACGGTGGAAGTTGAAGTCATGCTGGTCGTCGCAAATTTAACTTTTTTAGGGAGCTTAAGAAATCCAGGACGGCAACGGCAGCGGCAACGTCGCTAAACAAAAGAATTAGTAATTAATTACAATAGCTGTACACATGCGTTACAATTCTTGGTACATTTCTTTGCCGCCCTCAGCAAAACAAGAACTGAAATGACCAAGTTCTGAGTTGTCTGGAGAACGTGAACTGCAACGACTAATATTTTTAAATATTTTAGACTTATCGTTGTGTCCTAGATTCAGTGATAAAGATAAACAAAGTAAATGACTTTAGGGTACCGCGAGATCGTACGTAAAATATAAGTTCATTTTTCGACGTTGCCTCAACTGCAGCAAGGAAGACCAATTTGAAACTACCCATACTGCCTTGCGGTCTTGGCTTATGGGATGTTTGCTTTTCTTTTGACAACGTTTTTTTAAATAGCTGTATACCAATTCCACAAAAAAACGGAAATTGCACCGAAACGAGGCTTAAAAGCTTTCGCGGTAAATTTCAAAGGAACATGGCGTGCGAAGAAGAGAAGTCAATCTCTCTTCTGAGGATATACCGGGGTCAATGTGAACGAAAAACAGCTTTAAAATTTGTCACTCAGCTAATATAAAGTCGCCGTATAAATCAAAGGGGCAAAATAAAGGAACTTTTGGAAAGGTACATTTGTCATTCTTCTAATGTCTCGATCTTAAATATGCATATGCGCAAAAATGTGTTCTCACCATTTCGATTGCCTAAAAGAACTTTATTCATGGTCGATTTAGGAAAAGAATCTGAATGAAATAAAAATATTCAAAATCCACGACCTGACTCAAAGAATAATTTTTCTAAAGCTGGTGTATCTTCAAGAGAATATGAGGTGAGAGAACACATCCCCATGCCCTATGATAATCTTTTTCAATCTACTTTAAGCTTCGCGTCACGCTGTCAAAATTATTTTTAGTGTGGGTCCCGTGATCGCGCAGGCAATGGCCAACGGTAATCAGGTTGTGTCCATCTTTATAAAAAATTGAAATAAAAAATAAATAAATTTGCCGCACTGTTAACATTGGAAATCATTTTCAGAGCTGGGCAGGAAAGTTACACGTGCTTCCCCGAAGCCGTAAAATAGAAGTCGCGTCATTCCCTAGCATGAATAATGAATGATTAAACACAAAGTGCCAAGACTCGAATTTCTAACCTGCTTGAAAGTCGTTTCTCAGAAAGTACCGTAAGGATTAAAGCGAAAAGCATCTCTTTCGAAGGGTATTTTAAAGCGCAAGACAGCTAAACTATTTGTTTCGCGTTTGTTAGAACTTTCGCTCCAAAAATACCGGTGCAAATCTTTGTATATTTAATTTCGGAAATGCTATAAAATATTTACCAGGTTTGCATGACCACGTCGAGAAAAAGTGCTCCAGAGCTTACTGCAACGTTTGGATCAAGAGAGGTTTCTTTAAACTGAGAGCATTTTCAAAGTGCGAGGCAGGAAAATTATATTCTATTTGCTTAACCTAAGTTTACTTCGAAAGTAAGTCCCAAGAGGCGTCATGCCGTGGCTGCTGACTAGAATTGCATTCCAATAAACACGCACGTACGAAAGTCGTTTCTCGAAAAGTACTGAACGGAAAAATATCTCTTTTGAAAGCCCTTTCAAAGCGCCAGACGGTTAGAATTATTCTTCCTCTGACCTTATGAAATGCGTTTCGAAAATAGCCTCGCAGCTTGACGATGCGCTAAAATTTAGATTGAAAAAGATTATCATGGGAAGAGGCCCATGTATGGGGGATGTGTTCTCTTAAATCACGGTCTCTTGAAGTAGTAAAACCAGATAAAACTAATGAAGCAAAGAAGGCGAAAGAACATATGGAAGGAATTTAAAAACTGGGGCGATATCGGGAACCATTGCAACAAAGGACTTAAGCAATTTCCCTGCGGCTGATCATTTTTCACAGACGACTTCTCAAGTTAGGGAACATACTGTCTCTGTACACAATTAACAATCGGTGTGAGAGAATAAAGAGAAAATCATTCAGCTCAATAGATGCTAATCAGAGTATCAAACAAGACCACGATCTTCTCGTCAAGAATGCAGGTATAAGCAAGGGTTGGGTACAGTAACAGCATCAATGCGTTACAAAGTGAGAGGCAATTACAAAGCTGATTAATCACTGAAATTTTCAAGAAAATGGCGTTTACTGCAGTGAAACAAAGACTATCAGTCACATGCAATGAAAGATGGCCTAGGAAATTAGCAACTAGTAATGGACAGGTACAATGAAATGATGCAACAGGGATGCTTTCTTTTTTAGAGAAAAGGGAAATTCGGAGGGCCTCCCAAGCTGGGCTGGTTACAGACACGAGTAAAATCATTGAAGCTAAGAATGCCATTACTATAAATGGTGAGATCCTGAAAGAATACCTTATAAAATCAATATGCAAAAATGTATGATACTAGTGGTTTAAAAGTAAACAAGAGTCAAATGTACTTCAGTTTATACAGTACAATGTTCAACAACTACTGTTTGTTGTGAACAGACTTTGGAATGTCCTGGCAATGATTTGGAAGTAACTGAGAATTTTTAATAAGCAAATTGCTTTGGACATATAATGATGGTAGGAGATGCTGAAGAATATTGAACAATTTATGATAAATATATGACAGCAACATAAATACACACTATATAAACTGGCTTACCTACATAAGGTTTAGAGATGGCCTTACAACATGTGATTATTGCAAAAGCCAGAATAAATAATAATGTTTATCAAAGTTCAATCCAATATGTTTGTCCAGCATATAATATGAAAGAATTTAGCTACTGCTAGCTTTTCTCTGGTAATGTTTAGTGATTATAATTTACAAAATAGTTCAAAACAATTGGGAATCAATAAGATCATGCAATGTAGGAAATTCTCAATGAAGTCAAAATCAATTGTATTTTTAAGTTATTAGCAAATTATTCACCACACCATGTGCCCTTTAACAAATAGATTCCATGTTGCAGTGCGTCTGTTCAGTAATATATTACAGATGACGTCAAAATGTGGTAAGAACAAAAAGTGGCACACGAGGCGAAAGCCTAGTGTGTCACTGATGCTCTTACCACATTTTGACGTCTTCTGTGATCTATTACTGAATAGACGCATGGCAACATGGAATTATTTGTTTTATATAATTACTAAACAAACTATTACAGATAAAGCTTTTTTATTTCAAAATCTTTCTACATAACGCGAAAGCCGGCCTTTGCCCACTTTGACGAACACCAAAAAACCATTTAAAGTCTATTTTTTCATTGGTTATTCCCCCTCATACAATGTTGAAAACTACTACTTGCAATTTCTTATGATTTTCAACATTGTATTGGGGGGGGGGGAGAGAAACGTGTTTTTAAAAAGAAAGCATCGCTTCTTTCAAACCTCAGTAGTAAAACACAGATGATTCGTTAACTTTCATATAAGTGTCCCAAGGACTTTTGTCCAGGATTGTAGTTAACTTTCATAGTGCAGCTGCAGGGCCATTGCATTGTTCTAGAAACAGCAGTGCGTAAATTCATAAATTTCTTCACATTTAGCTCACTGATTAAATAGACTTCATCGTGTTTCATTTGAAGTTTAATTAATTAAATCAGGAGCCCGTATAAGCAGCTTCACCGTGGAACATGGCGAACACGGTAAACTTCCCTTCCTGGGAACGGAGATCAAGAAATCCAATAGTCGCTTGGAGACAAAGGTGTACAGAAAACCAACTTACACCGGATTATTGCTACATTTCAAGAGCCACGTCGATGGTACACTGGATGAAATCATGGATTTGACTGTATTTGGCTAGAAGACAAATGTTAGACAAACCTGATATAACATTTGTCGGGAAACAAAAGAGGCTAAAGTTGAGACAAATATGTCATCACATTTGTCCAAGACAAATGTATAACAAATGCAGTATAAATATAACAACACCATATTTGTACTCAGACAAATACAGTGTAAAACTGAATAAATTTGAAGCAGAAAACAGTGGTGTCTTAATCTCTATATATCTTTCTCTATCTTTTTTTTTCAGGCAAATGTCTGGGTTTGAGGTTTTAGAGCCGAGCTGTTATGTAATTTCAATAGAGAAAAAAGTAAAAGGAAGTAGTGAATAAATAAACAAACAAATAACAACAGGGTATCAACTTTCAATTATCCATTACCTTATAGTTTATTCTTCAAAGTTATTTAAAGTCATCAACAAACAGTAAAACAATTCTGTAAATTACTCTTTAATACCAAAAGTAAGAAAAGCCTAGCTTCGAGTGAATTTTCCTGCCAATGGCACCCTTATGTCACTACATACCAGCAGCTTCTAGCTGGCAAAACAAGAAAATCATCCATGATTATAATGAAATACTTATCCCAGAATTCTCTGATTAAATATTTGGAGGATGTTGACATTAATTTCAATAGTAATTTTAAACTACCAGAAAAAATTAATATTGTTTTGCAATTTTTTTTCCATAGACAATCCATAATGTTCATGAAATATGTCGCTTGCCACATGTTTTGCTATATCTAGAGTGATAACCAATCAATAAAACTGAGAATCGATACCAATCGATAAGAAATGATGACAGTTAATTGATTGATATAATTCAGAAACTGGCTTGAAATTGGAAAAACCTGTATTGTATCACCAGCAACAGTACACTTTAACTCAAGGCACGCAGAGAAGCCCTCATACAGAGTTCGTACACGGATGAAAAAAAGAGGAAACTACAGGAGGTACTGACCATAGAGTACATGTCACCAGAAGAAAGTGTGTATGAACCAGACAACTCAGATGAAGAATCAATCCCCAAACTTGAAAAGCTAGTGCAACACAAGTTTGAGTGGAGATCAAATGAGTTAGATCGTGAGTTCCAGAGCCTGGACCGTAAGGCAGATAGGGCCCGAAGTCAACGAGCAAAAAGGATGATGGTACCGAGGGAGGAGGGTGACATCATTCCTGAAACCCTTCATTCTTATCCGAAGAACACCCCAGCTTGGGCCCTTGCTGATGAATTGCGGAAAGGACCATAATTTAAATAGCAATGATTACAAACTTTTACCACATGACCATTTTTTTGTGTGTGTGTAAACCAGGTATGTTTTGTCAGTTGCATCAGTTTCAAAACTTTAATGTGAACAACAGTATGAGGAAAATCGTATAGTTGTTGAGAATTTTGATAGCTTGATAGTTAATTTTCTAGCTCAAAATACATCCTCGGATGCCAGGAGTGTTGTATAGATTTAAAATCCACGTTATTTTTATCAAACAGTATTACTTCCAGCATATGTACATGTAACTTTCCTTGTAGCCTTTCCCCATTTTTGAGGTTTTATTCTGTACATATGGTAGATGAGTGTACATAGGCTGATTAAATATATTTATTTATTAAATGATAATTTCTTTAACAGAAATGGTTTTGTTTGTACAGAAAAAAGGAATTGTTAAATAAATATGTCATTTATTGTACATTTATGTGTGTTGATGTAGTCAGGACTGCGGGCGTGAGATTATTGGGCATGAGAGGATTGTGTTAATCAGAGTAAACATGAATTCCATTTTACAATACTACTGAAACAATGAAATTTCTGATATTTTACTTAATGCAGTGCATTATTGGGTATTTGCAGCCCTAATAATGAAATAATATATCGAAAAAGCAATTTTCTGCAAGTTTACAACAGGGTCCATGAAGGGGAAGAGAATTTTGGATTAGTCCACGACAAAGATACTATTTGCTCAGCATTTGTCCTGAATTTGTCCTTACAAATGTTATCTTTAACGCATTTGTCCATGTTTAGACCAGGACAAATCATGATATTTAACTCAGATTTACACCACGTTTGTCCACATTTACACTCAGAACCAAATGCACAATTATCCTATTTATCTTCAGGACAAATGTCATATTTGTTACCGACAAATGCGACAAATATCATATTTGAACCACATTTGGACTGCATTTGTCTGACGTCAAATCTGTTTTTTCGCCCAGTAATAGGTACAAGAAATCATTACTAAAAGCAATGCTGGATCGTGCTTTTAGATTGTCATCTACCTGGCAATTGTTCCACCTAGAGTGTCATCGTCTTACACAGACGTTCTCCCGACTTCAGTACCCAGCCCAACTGCTGCAATCGATCATCAGTAAGTTTCTGGGGGCAATTTCCGCACGAGCATGCAACGTAAATGAAGCGCCTGTCAGAATAGTTTTACCATTCAAAGATCAGCGATCGGCCAAGTCAGCGCGAAGACAACTTGGGGAACTGGGCCGCAAAATTGGAACTGATATTGGCGCAGTGTAAACAAACCGTAAGATCGGACACAAAAATAAACCGAAAGAAAAGAAGCCGCCTATCATTAACCAGCAACGCGTTGTTTACCATCACAAGTGTGGTTTGTGCGATGCAAACTATGTCGCGTATACGTGCCGACACCTCTAACAGCGCGTTGAGGAACACAAAGGATCGTCTTCAATCGGGAATCACATTAAAGAGTGACATATATCACGATTTTAAGATCTTGAGAAAGTGCCAAAGTAAATTCGACTGCTTGATTTACGAAATGCTCTTTATAAAGGAGCTTAAACCAACTTTGAACAAACAGTCAGATTCAATCCGTGCAAAGTTATTTATATAGTATTTTTATATTATTATCCAACTGCACTTCGTAGAGTACAAATAACGCCCCCAAACGAGTACAAATATCACGCGGTATTTGTACTCCAGAGGACCGGTCAGACAGGTTTTTTGCCGTTGACCAATCACTTAGCTAGATTTCCCGCGCCAATTAGTTCCGCTTTGCATACTTCTGTCACGCCTTTGCCCGTAAATAAATATTCGCGAAGTTCTCCTCCACGGACAAAACAATTTGGCGTGTTGGATAATAAATCTCTTATTAGACGTTTTGTTGTGTAGTATCGCTGAGAATTTCTACTCGTTTGCATTTTGACTCGCCCTACGGCACAACTCGTAAAAATACTCAGCGATACTACGCAACAAAACGTCTAATAAAATATATGTGTTTTATTATTTTAACACTTACATTTTAGCGCTTGAACGAACAGTCATGCAGAATCTATCCGTGCAAGTTATATAGTATTTTATAGCATTTTAGTATTTTAGCACTTACATTTTAGCGCTTGTATTTACATATTTTATCGTTGGACATTCTCACGCCCTAATTTGTACTTAAATATAATATATATTTCATTCACTTCTTCTTCAACTTAAAAATGACCTCAAAGAGATCGAAACGCCGTTTTTTATCGCTAGTTTTTATTTTGAAAAGCCCGTATTTTCTGGAAGAAAAAATAGGGGGTCCGTGAAGGGGGCCCAGAAGGGGTTCAAAAGGGCTCCATAAGGGGTACCAGATTGAAGGGCACACGTTTTTTACCTACCCCTACCGATGTAAAATAAGCATTCCTTCTTTGTTTATCTGGCTTCTGCGAAGGAAATTCACTTGTGAAAATGATAAATCAGGTCGGTTTTTGCTTCTATTATTAGAGTTTGCAGCCGCACAACACTTGTGTCCAACTCTAGATCTTTTCCTTTTCTTTACCACTTTTGCTCCAGGCACGAAGCTCTAACATACATAAAATTCGAATTTTTTCGTTCTTCCTCAACATTTCGTGCGCCATTTTGAAAGCTCAAGGCCCATTAAGCCTCACTTGCATGCAACTTCCGATTTTTAACTGGAGTCAGTGTATTCTAAGAAGTCTCGTGATCGGTAGAGCCGCTACACACCTCTAGAAGCATAAAACCCCAAATCAAATTGCTCTTCCAGTGATCACAGTCCACTGTAGTGCTGCCTGCCACGATCAAGTTCCTGTCTTGGTGTTCATCACGGATTTCAGTTCAGAGGCATTTCACGCAAGATCCGCAGGTTTGTTTTATTGATTGATTTTGTAGTGATAATTTCAAATCATATATTTCTGTGTCTCGTAATAGGCAGCCTGTGCTGAATTAGCAGGCTAATCGGAGTGCAAGGAGACTGTTTGTGTTTATATTTCTCAATAATTAATGATAATAGTTATCTAACTGTTTCTTTTGTTTTGTTTCGCTTCGCCCGTTTCGCCGTTCCATCTGTGGTTCTCTTATTTTCGTCGTTTCGGGTTTTCGTCCGTTGAGCACCTGAATAAATGAAGTAGTTATCGAGTTAAGCTCCTCTCACGAGTCAACCCGGTCAAGTTAAGTTCTTCCGAGTAGTCTGTTTGATATCAGTTTATCCGAGTCATGACACTCCCACGGCTTCTTACTTTCTTATTCTCTCTGCTCAAACTAAAGTGAATCATTTTCTTTTTGAATGCAGTACATTCGGATCAAACAACGCTTTTTTATGGTTGGCTGCTCGGGCATTCCAACCGGGTGACTGGCGTGTGGTGGATGCAGACAGCAGACTGCAAAATTTGTAACTCAGTAATATCGTGTTCTCAATTCGTCAGCTAACCGCGAACAGTCTAACCCGAGTGATATTTATGCTAACCTACATGATACTCATGCTTACCTGAGAGATATGCAGGTTAACCTGAGTGATATTCATGCTAACCTGAGTGATATTCAGCCCAACCTGAGTGATATTCAGGCCAAACGGCTCGCTATTTAGACATGAATGTATCACTTATACGCGATCTTATAGCAGCTCTAACCATTTCCCCGATGCCCTCTTTGCGTATATCGTTTATACCAAAAGCGTTTGCCAGTGTTTCGGCGAAGATTTTTCACACTTGGCTAGTTTAAATATTCATAAACTCGCGCGTTTAGTTTTATTAACTAGACTCATATCTGCGTTCACTCGGGCTTTCTGTCGGAAAGAAACTTTGTTTCTTTGTGCCTGCATTTGCCTAAGCCTTTCATGTAAACATTGGTTTACATTGGTTTACTGTTTTTCTGTTTTGGTATGCCAAATTAAAGATGCAGATCTCTAGTATATGCATACAGAGAGATGAAAACAGCATGTGTTGTGTAGTGTGAACACCCTTTTCTGGGAGGGGGGAGGAAGGTAGCGCTTTTGTTCGCGCCAAAACTCGGACTCGTGACACATTGCGTTACACGTGATGGACTGACCTTTTTACCATTTGAGTTTTGTCGCATTTCCTTGTTGCCGTTTTGTTGAGAATAAATCGTCTGGAAAGTTTACCGTTCTTGTCGTCTTGAAAATACGTGAAATCGTCCGGAACAGCTATTATTCCAATAAACAGTAGTAGACACTATTTCCATTGTTTTCGTTTGAGTATTGTCTGGATTAAATTTTGTTTTGTGGGTTAAGTGGCTGTCGCAGGCTGTCTTCTTTTGTTTTCTAAAGAATTCTGAGCAGTAGAGTAAATCAGTAGCTTGCGTGCCATTTGAGCGGAGTTGATCATGGTGGTAAGACCGGTTTATATTTCGCTTCAGTGTTGTGACCAACCGAAAACAAGTTTTCCTTGGCCGGTCATAGCAATAGTGATCTTTTTAGTAACCATGGCGACACCAACATCCTCACACGTAAAAAATAAAAATATATAGTGTCACTGCGCGCGATGAGGATATGAATTTTTAGTAAAAGGGAAAGTTCTTTTATTTCACAGGCGTCTACATAATAAGTTAATTTATACAATGTCATAGAAAATGTTAAAAAAAAAACAATAAAAGCAAGTGACACACCAACCCACGGTCTGGCCAGTACCTTACGCATGCACACAACCATATCACCCGGGAAGTAGGTGAGAGTGGCAGGCATAGACAGCTGTTTCACCCGCCTCGGCAATAAAGGATAGAGCACATAGAGCTTTTAGTGCTATTTTATGTCCGACGGCTATGGCATGCTGATGAGGTCTAAGAAGGCCGAAAGCAAATGATAAGAAAACAATGATGCAAGGCTGATACTATGTAGAAAGCTTAACGGGGCAACGACACGATAGAGTCCAAACTGAAAGCCATGAATTGCAACCGTGGACAGCTGTTTCGACCTTATTAGGTCTCGTCAGCACGGTGTAGCAAGTTGTGAAGTGATCAGCTGCTCGACTGACATCCACAAACCCACTAAATGCAAGATGGTGATGACCTCAGATGAAACTCAAATCCAAATTCTTGCCCATTGGCCAATGTCACATGCAAAACGTGTGACGAGACAATAGGAAAAATCTAGAATATCGTGTCGTTGCCGCGATAAGGAAAAACTGCGGACTGACGACACGATATTCTAGATTTTTCCTATTGTCCCTTGTCACGCGTTTTGCATGTGACATTGGCCATCATTATCATCATCATCATCATCATCATCATTATCATTATTATTCAAGTTAATACAACCAATCAGAATACAGGAAAACCGCTCTATATTCGACGGTATTACATCCAACCGTCCCACCATGCGCCGCGCGTATATCAAACTGATTATGCCTAGTGGCCACTCTATATTCTATGCCATGATATAAAATTTCCAATAAACATATTACATGGTAAGAAAGGAAGGCGCGAACTTAAAAGAACGCTAAGCGTTATAAGTAAATAAGCTTGCGTGCCATTTCAGTGAGTTGATCATGGTGGTACGATCGGGTTATATTTCGCTTCAGTGCTTTGAACAACCGAAATCAAGTTTTCATTAGCCAGTCATGCGAAAGAATGGCGTTTAATTATAAAGCCGTTGTATTATAGACGGTATTTCATCTAATTTTCCAATCATGCGCCGCGCGTATGCCGCATTGACTATCTTAAGTAGCCACTCTATTTTCTATGTCTTGGTATAAAACAGTAATTGTGGCTGCTTCTAAGTAACTTTACTAGAAGAGTTTCAAACCCAAAAACGACGTTTATTCACAGGTAGCGAGTACAGCTCGGCACAATTGCTTCCTTAACACTGAATTACATGGATGCGTGGTTTACCCGAGATAACAATCTGTATGACAAAAATGAAAGGAAATAAACTTAAATACTGACACATCGCCGGGAAAAATGGCTTACAGCAATTCACAAAAGGTATAAAAACTGTTCCTTACCGTTTAGGTCTTCGATAACACATGATACGATCCGATGGAAAACGATTTTGTTTATATCTTCAGCACCACGCGATGCGAAAAGAAAACATGGTGGAAAGCACGACTGTGAGCGGTTACCTAGCTCTTAAAGAATGTCCGCTGACACACAATCTGGCTGAACTGCAGCCACAGTAATGCAACACCCTCTCGTAGTATACCATGAGATATCGGACTTATCACATATTTTTTTGCTACACACACGAGGCTTTTAGACGAGTGTGAGTATCCACAAAACACAAGTGACTCGTGAAATATCTCAAGGTATCAACACGTTGCATAACTAGTAAATAACGAGGTTCTCATCTTCATAGATCCCTTAGGAAACCGATTTCCCGATCCAAGTTTAAGCTTCCTTCGGTAAAAACGCCGCAAAAGGTAACCTTACAAAAGTTGGTTTGAAATTACGCAAAACAGGCGTACAACTATCATATTTCTTTCTCTACCTAGCATTGATCAATAACAGATTACTCTCATGGCAAGCGAAGCACCAGCAATTTCATCCAATAAAGAAACGACTAACTACGCACGCTTGTGTCGTCTTCTAGTTGATGTTGGTACCCAGGCGCTCAGGGACACACTTGATGCCATTCACACACCAACAAATCTTCACGCAGTTTTGGCGGCAAATAAACCCACTTTACAAGGTCTGAGATCGAGAAGGATTATCAATGCCACGCAATGGGGCAAGCTCTTCCCTTTCATTCCTTCTGCAGTGTCTTCGAAAACCTTTGACATTACTCTTTTGATGATTCTATTACGAAACTTGGGGGGCTTACCTTCTCCAATAACCGGATGGGACACGCTTCCCGCTGCAACGGAAACGAGTCGTGAAGCGGATATTGCTCGTCTTAAGTACTTTAGAAACACTGTGTGTGCGCATGCCGAACAAGCTTCGGTTGATGAACCAACGTTCAAGGCGCACTGGCAAGACATCCGGGACACTCTGGTGAGACTTGGAGGGGTTAAGTACAGGGCAGCTATTGACAATCTGGAAACTGAGTGCATTGACCCTGAAATGGAAGGTCACTACAAGCAAGTTCTCAGTGAATGGAAAAAGGACGAGGACAACATTAGAGATGAGCTAAAAGTGATTGGAACTGAGATCAGAGATGTCGGAACCGAGATCAGAGATGTCAAGAAAATACTTCATGATTTAACAGCGTCAACTGTGACTAACAGAAAGGAATCAACTGATGAAGGTGAGTTGAGATATTTTTTTTAAGTCGCTCATCAATTTAATATACACAGATACTTCAGACACCGAGGTTGAGTGTTCCCAGTAAGGGGAACTTTCTTTAATGTAAGCTATATATGTGTCTGGATTTATGAAAATGGTGCTAAAGAATTCGATTTCACCTTGTTTTCACTACTCTTTTAGGCCACCTAAGAGCCACGTAAAAAGGCAAAAAAAAGGGAAAGGGCGGCAAGAAAAGGAAGATAAACGGGTGGAGGAGGAGAAAAAAGGCTGACTTTCCTTTCAATTTTTATAGCTTCGACTTTGGAGAAAAGAACTGGCGCTTGGCAGGCGAACCCAATTCTTTAGCACCATTTTCATAAGTATAAATATTTTTTTTTCTTTCTCTCCTTTTTTATCCTAATTATGATCAGTATGTCCATCTAATTTAGTTTAAGATTTACAGTAGCTCTGCCATTTTTCCCTTATGAAATTATGTTTTTGTTCTATATATTTATCCGAGGGAGCCCATTCTCTATAAGCCCTGCTGGCTTCTCTTGGGCTTCCTCGCCATGGGAGTCTAAATAGTTAGTTTTTTTTATTTTTTCTCTCTCTTGTACTTCTTATGGCAAATAAATAAACTGAACTGAACTGAACAGAGATAAACTTGCGGTGACTAATCCTCGAAGGATGCGTAAAAAAAGGCAAAAGATTGGCGAAATTTAGACAGCGGGGCCGGCAACGGGAAAAAATCCGACCCGTGGGCCGTATCGTAAAAAGCTGGACCAGTCACGTGTGTAAGATTAGCCAATCAAATTCGAGGATTTAGGATTCCGGCCCGCTCAGATGCTTGAGAAAAAAATAAAGTGATGTAAAGTGTATATGAAATAATTCATATTTGAACTGCGGTTATAGATGCAAGTGAAGTATGATCCTCGCAGTAAATTTTCCAATTTAAGCAA
>JAEMPF020025617.1:14260-17138 GCA_022496165.2 Catalaphyllia jardinei | reverse complement strand
TTTTTTTTTCAGGCTTCTTCTTTCCAATTGCTTAAATTGGAAAATTTACTGCGAGGATCATACTTCACTTGCAAAAAAATAAAGTGTTTTATTCAAGTAAAAGTCAGTTTCGAGAAAAAGTCAGCTTCTTCCCGTTGAAAATTTCGGTTTTTATACTACCAGAAATATTATTATGTTACAACACTTTTTATCCATTTCCTTTTCTCCATTATCTGTTAAGTGGTCGATTACGGGAGGTTAAAAAGAAATAAACATTTCAAACTTTTAGATTTGAAAGTGCTCATGGTCGCTTAAGAGAGGTGGTCGGTTACAAGAGGTTTCAGATATAGCGATTTGACTTGAAAACTTTTGGTATTTTGGAAAGTCACTGAGGAGAGGTGGTGGCAAGACAGGTTCGACTGTATTTACATTTTCAAGTGGGTTCGGATCCATTGGAGCCCAATGGAATTCATGGATGACGAAAAACCTACAGCTTTCGAAAACCTAGACTATTCACAGTCAGTCTCTAACATTAAACGCACGCGACAGAAAGACCAAGCGAAGCACGGGAGAGTAGGGGCAGGGAGACCAATGAATATTTATCTCGTTTCCCACCTCCTACCCCGTCAAGTCTCTCGTTTTGCGCTGGCTTCCAGTTCTCTCGTAATTCTAAGCGTGCGTTCAACAATCGAATACGAATACTAGAACGGTGGAAGTCTGTGAACAGTCTATCGAAAACTTTACAAACTTTAAAATTATACTGTAGGAAAAAGACACTGATGATATTTTTTGGTCTAGCACTTAGTGCAAGCAAACAAGGTACAAGTTCCAAACTGGAAGAATTGGTGGAAACCTCTCTCATGTGTAGCGAGGAAAATCACGGGAATAAGCCTCTCAATCATTATTGTAGGAACTGTAAAGTTTGCATTTGCGACGAGTGTGGACAAACACGACATGCAAATCACACCAAGATGGATATCAAGCAAGCCGCCGAAGAACAAAAACTAAAGATGGTGGAGCTTTTGCAGGAAATGAAAGAAGACATTAAAGAGCACACGACAAATATGGAGAAAACAACAGAAATGTTGAAGAAAAACAGAGAGAAAATTGCTTCCGCTCGTAACAAAGTGTTAACCACTGTTGAAGAACTCATTCGAGTGTTAAAGGAGCACGAGATCGCCATGGTAACCAAGTTAGATGCTATTGAAAACCAACAGGAAAGAGATTACTCGACACAGTTAGAACACTTTCAGATATCTGCCACACAGCTAAAAACGTCTGTGGAAAGTTGCAAAAGAATTTTAGATAGAAATAACAGCGTGGAAATTCTTGAAGCAAACCAGAGTGTCATGGAGAAGTGCAAAGGTCTCTTAAATGCAAGGAAAATGAACATTTATAAACCATCACATGTTAAGTACAAGACAAATGAAGAGGATATCCACGTCGTTAGACGCGCGTTTCTGGGTGAAGTTATTGTTAGTACAACTGATCCTCTGCAATTAGTGGCGGAAGGGAACGGCTTAAAACTAGCAGAAGTTGGAAGAGAAGCAAGCCTAACAATTACAACAAAGAATGCAGAGGGACAACAGTGTTACAACGACATCGATCAGATTGTTGTAAAAGTTCGTTCTCCATCAGAACAGGACCTCAACACCAACATTGCAGACAACGAAGATGGTAAATATAGCGTGACCTACACACCCGAAAGTGACGGACATCATGACGTGGTGATTGAAGTTAATGGTCAACCGCTGACTAGTAGTCCATGGAGTGCTCACGTGGAGCCCCATCGATATCATGCTGTACGTTCTTTTGGATCACGCGGTAAAACAAAAGGAAAATTTGATTTCCCCTGTGACATTGCAATAAATGCCGAGACAGAGAACATTGCAGTTGCTGATGTTAGCAATAGAAGAGTGCAACTTTTTAACTCAGATGGAATTTATTTGAGGGAGTATGGTCAGAAAGGACCTGACTCCAAGAAACTTCATCATCCCGTGTCAGTAGTATTTAACAGCTCTGGTGACGTCACTATCTGTGATTTTGGTGGAATTTTCTGGTTTACCGAATGTGGTCAGTTCATAAAAAACATCTCCAATGAACACCTGATCAGACTAAGCGACATGACCATTGCTTCTGATGGCCGCATTCTGGTGTGTGACTGTGGTGACAACACAGTCAAAGTCCTCTCCCCTGACGGAACAGAATTGCTTAAGTTCTTTAGCGCACCAGACTGTGACAAGTCCCCGTCGTATGCTTTATGTCATCAAGACAGAATCTTTGTGTCCTATTCACACGCTCACTGTGTCAAGGTATTCAATAATGAAGGGGAATTTCTATATGATATTGGCACAGAGGGGCCTGGTAAGCTGCGCTATCCTTTTGGAGTCGCTGTTGATAAGTTTAACAACTTGGTAGTCTGTGGCTATGAATATGTTCAACTTTTTACACTGGAAGGAAAATTTTTAAATTCGATAAAACAGCCCACCCAACTTGAACGCCCTTTTTCTGTTGCTGTGTCGAACGCTGGGAAATTATTTATTACTGATAAAGGGAAACAATGCGTGCATGTTTTTGAGTGAACAACTGTTTCAGCCGTGTCCATTTATTATAAGAAACCTAGGGATATTTTTGTCTTAGATTTCCAATGCCCGGCACTTGATCAAACCAAACGACATGATCATTGCTTATGATGGCTGCATGCTGGTTTGTTACTGTGATGACAAAACCGTACAAAACAAAAAATGACAAAAAGTACTCTCCCCAGACGGTACAGTAATACTACAATGCTTAATCGCTCAGAATTGCGATAACTCCTCGAGTTTTGCTCTGCGTCATAAATTCCTATATAATATTGGCACAGAGGGCCTCCTAATCTGGACTGTTCTACCAGACTCGC
>JAEMPF020025617.1:4260-9260 GCA_022496165.2 Catalaphyllia jardinei | reverse complement strand
TGTGCAAAAGGATTACGGGCTTGGGAAGCGCTCTTGAGCCCGGAGGTTGGCAACAGTTTCCAGCATTTTTCTAACAGCTATACCTTGAAGAATGAATAACAATAACTGTTTAACAAGTGAATAACTGTTTAACAAGTGATGCTACAATAACGGTATTTTACAAATGCGCCAAATCATTGGTAAACAAGCTGCGGTCATCTTTTTAATTTAACAGTTACCATAGCAACAATATGACCTGCCAAAAACACCCTTCATTTTAGCTCGGTGACCCCCATTTTTTATTCTCTAATTGTGATAAGCATAATACGATACAAATTTTTGCAAAGTTTAAAAAAAATTCTGTAGTGTGTGTTTAGTGCCACCTTAAATTTAAAAATGCAACAAGAGATAGGGGTCACCGTGCTCGTCTTTGCTCAACATGGATGGCCTTCATAGCAACTTTGCGACCAAACAGGTTGTCATTGCTCAACCTTACTTAGCAGAAAGGCGCACTAGAAATTCTAATAAAAGCACTTATTCAGTGGATTAATTTATTAGAGAAGTTAAACAAAATAGACCCTGAAGTTACATTTTAAACCATATGAGTTATACATGAGGCACGATTATACTACAAACTTAAGAATTCTCTGTGTGTGCACATACCAAGCCACTACCTAAAGACGTGTTCTTTACAGCATTAAAATCAAAACGTTTTCACCCGTAAGCAGAACCTTAAACTTTTCTACAAATCAAGATATATTGTAGATAGCTTTGTATAATTTAAATTACGCATTAAAAAGTGGGTGTCACCGTGCCCGTTTAAGAAAAAACAAGTATTTATTTCCATTTCGAGCTTAGCCTGAGGGAAACCTCTTACGCTTTGTATGCGCGCGTGCTTATGACGCGAAAATTGTGCGCAGTAGGGATGCGCAATGCAATACAAAGGAACTACCTTAAATACTGGGTCACACAGTTTTGCATGTATATACACATATGGTTACATTTTAGGAAGTCATTGGTCTCTCTGATGAAGAATTCAGGGTGAACCTGGTGGATTTTTGTCTGCCCTCGAGTGTAATCACTTGGGTTTTATTTAGATTTAGCTCATAATCACGCTAAAGAAAGATTATAACTTCTTTCGATTCAAGACCTTTATTGTACACCGTAAAGAGATTCAGAAGCTGACGTTTCGAGCGCTAGCCCTTCGTCGGAGCGAATCGAGGAATTGTGGGTTGTGTGTGGTTTATATACAGAAGTATGGAGTTACACTATTGGTTGGTGCCTGGCAACGTGAAAAACAGAATAAATTAGTTAAATGAAAAACGTTCGTTGATACCGTGAGGATTAAGAGTGCCGATTTGAAAAATAAATTTTTGTTCTAGAGTTTTGCGGCTTTCTGTGCTTCCTTGATGTAGGGAGAGGCCGCAGACTGTCATATGTTAGTAGTATATAGGGGGGCAGGCTGTGGGACAAAACAATAGGAAAACTCCTATTAAATCCCTATTGTTAGCAAAAATCTGACCAAATTTAATAGGAACCAAAAAACATAGGAGATTGGGGCTATTATTATTTGCTTATACATTTGATAACCTCCAGTATATAGCCTGATGGGTCGTGAGACACTGTTAATAGAGTTCACTTATAAAAATAATAAAAAATGTCTTAAGAAAAAAACAATTTAAAAAAAAATAATAAAAAAATATATAATATATAGATGGTAAAGTTTGTAACATCATTATTAAATAACATTAAAAATAAGTTAACAAAAGCAGGACAAAAAATAGATGTAGCAAAGCAAAAAGTAGAGGTAGCAAAAGAAGCAATTAAATCAACTCAAGTAGGGCGTAAACTAGATGTAGCAATACAAAAACTTGCAGTAGCAAAAGATACAATTAAATCAGCAAAAGAAGCAATAAAGAATAGAGGAGAAGTATTAAAGACATTATTTTCAACCCCAAAAGTGTCTCAGCGTGCTCAACCACAGAGAAAGAGAGAGTATCCAAGAGTAAAACCAAAAGTAATTCCAAGAGTAAAACAAAAAAGAAAGCTAAGAATAATCCCAAAAGAAAAACCAATAGAGATAAAAAAGAGTGACTCGGCTTTTAGAGGGTTTTTAAAAACATTTGAAGTAGATATTGTTAACTCTCAAGATGCACAAGAGCAATTAAATGTTACAAAACAAAATGTAATTAATCTTTTAAAAAATGAGTTAAAAGAACTTCTTGGAATGAAAATCAAAATTGGACTAACAATTGTTATGAAGAAAAAGAAACAAGATGAGAGTGGAGAGAATTATTTTATATTTCAGACTCCTTCATTTTTTAACCAAACACCAATTATTATTACAAGTTTCGATAGTATTGAGAGAAATTTAGATAGAGCAGCAGAAGAAATATTTAATATAATAGCTTCATGGATGAGAGATGGATCAGATTGGTTTGTTGATAAAATATTAGGTCATTACATTAATATAGCAAAATATGTGCCTCTAAGAGGAGGATCATATATCGATTTACAAAAAGAGATAAAACATCCAAGTAAAGGTCTTATTAACCTTAAAAATAATGATGATATGTGTGCAGTATGGTGTGCAGTTAGATATTTAAATCCAAGAGAAGTCCACCCTGAAAGAATAACAAAAGCTGATAGGAAGTTTTTAGAAGGGTATAGTCTTAAGGGTATTAACTTTCCATCAGCGGAAAAAGATATTCATAAAATAGAAGATGTTTTTGGATTAAATATAAATACTTTAGCATATAGCGATGGTGAAAAATATCCATTATGGGCACCGAGTAAAAAATATAACGATACTGTTGATATTTTAAGGATAAGTAATGAAAAAGAAGAAGAAGAAGAAGAAGAAAAATATCATTTTGTTCTTATAAAAAAGATAGATGCGTTTTTATCTGATTTAACAAAAAAAAATAAAAAAAGAAAGTATCATTGTCGAATCTGTCATTATGGTTTTAGATCACAGAGAATATTAGATGATCACATTAAATACTGTTCAGAAATTGGTGATTACGTAAAAACAAAATATCCAGAACCAAATGAAATTGATGGTGAAATTTTACCACAGAAGTTATCTTTTAAAAATTATAATCGACAATTAGCTGTTCCATTTGTAATATATGCGGATTTTGAAGCAATAATTGAGCCAATATCAACAGTAATGCAAAGTGATGATAAATCGTATACAGTACAGAAAAATAAAAATACAGCATGCTCATATGCATATAAAGTTGTTTGCTGCTATGATAAAAAATACAGCAAATCTATTGTATACTATAGAGGAGAGGATGCTGTTTCAAACTTTATTAAAGCAATGCTTAGTGAATTAGAAGATTGTAAAAAAGTTGCAAGAGAAAATTTTAAAAAAATATTAATGATGTCAGAAAGGGATGAAGTAAAGTTTTTAAGTGAAAAGTCATGTCATATTTGTAAAAGGGACTATAAAGAAGGTGATAAGGTTGTGAGAGATCATTGTCATATTACAGGAAAATATAGACGTTCAGCTCATAACGAATGCAATCTTCAATATAAAATTTATCCCTATACAATGCAGATACCTGTTGTATTTCACAATCTGAAAGGTTATGATGGTCACCTAATAATAAAGGATGCTGGAAAAGTACTTCAAGAGGAGAATAAAAAGATAGAATCATTGAATAAAAAAATTGAAGCAGAGAATGAGAGAATAGATAGGAGTAACAACGAGCTGTATAGGAAAAACAAAGCCTACTATGATAAAAATCCAGAAGATTTTGAAAAAATAAAGAAGTATAAGAGGAAAAAGAAATCTGAGTTAAAAGTAAATATAATTCCTTTTAATGATGAAAAATATTTATCATTTAGTATTGGAAGACAATTAAAATTTATTGATAGCTGTTGTTTTTTTCCTGGTGAGTCATTAGAAAAATTAGTTAAGAGTCAAGCAGAAGGAAGCCTTGAGTATACAAATGACTATTTCAAAGATCCAGAAGTATTTAAATTAATGAATAGAAAAGGTGTCTATCGATACAAATATATGGATTCATTTAAACGATTTACTGAAACAAGTTTACCTGAAAAGAAATATTTTTATAATGATTTAAAAGAAGAAGATATAAGTGATGAAGATTATGAACATGCACAAAAAGTATGGAAAACCTTAAATATTAGTAATATGGGAGAGTATAATGATATTTATATGATAACAGATGTTTTATTACTAACTGATGTATTTGAGAATTTCAGAAAAACATGCTTAAAAAATGTATTTGGTCTTGATCCTGCGCACTATTATACTGCACCAAGTCTTGCTTGGGATGCTGCGCTAAAATATAGCGGAATAGAATTAGATTTAATATATGATCCAGAAATTCACACATTTTTAGAATTAGCAAAGAGAGGAGGAATGAGTTTTATATCACATAGATATTCAACAGCAAATAATAAATATCTTGAAGATGATTATGATCCTAAGAGTGAAATTAGTTTTTTAGAGTATTTAGATGCGAATAACCTTTATGGTTGGGCAATGTCACAGCCATTACCCTATTCAGGATTTAAATTTGTAAAGGGTTACATAAAAAATAAACTATTGCCCAAAGTAAAGGGAAAAGGAAGGATTTATGAAGTAGATTTAGAATATCCCAAAGAGTTACATGATTTACATAATGATTACCCACTTGCTCCAGAAAAGATAAAGATAACTAATGATATGCTATCAGACTATTGTAAAAAAATAAAAAAGCAAATAATTTACCAAATTCAAATGTAAAGAAATTAGTAACTACATTATATGATAAGAAAAATTATATACTTCATGAGAAAAATCTTGAATTATACTTAAATTTAGGATTAAAACTAAAAAAAGTCCATAAAATTCTTGAGTTTAATGAGAAGCCATGGTTGGCAGGATATATTGATTTTAATACAAAAGAGAGAATAATAGCAGAGAATGAAGGTAATAAAGTAAAGAGTAATAATCACAAACTATTGAATAATAGTGTTTTTTTTCATTACAATTTTATAAAAAA
>JAEMPF020024196.1:0-7500 GCA_022496165.2 Catalaphyllia jardinei | reverse complement strand
CATCTGAGAAGCACATGATATCATTACCATAACTATCAATCAATATCCAAGTCAAGTTTGCAAATATTTTACTTACAAGCTGACAATGTTGGTAAACTTCTATTATATTCCTCGGTATAAGATATAATAATTTAGGCCCAGTATATCTGATAGTGTGCTTCCCATATGTTCTTGTAATAAATCAAGGGATAAAACATTTATTGTTTCGCGTGGCGTATTTCAGTCTTCGCGGATCTTTGAAATAGGTCAACAATGTACTTGGGGCATTTTTTGTTCTAAACCTTGTACATGAGAATATAGCTAACAATGTTAAAGACGTCTAAAGTGCGCTTTCAGAACTAAAAAGCCCTTGAAGTGTCCGCCTATTGCAGGTTTTGGGCAACAAAATCGCTTAACGTTCAGGTGGCCTCGTCTGCTTTAAGAGAGATGTCCGCTGAATGCGGGTTCTTTTCATTAGGGACTCAAGCTAGTGTGAGTCAAAAGAGGGTGTCTGCTTAATATGGGGTCCGCTTAGTATAGGTTTAACTGTAGCTACAATGCAAGTACACGTTTCGTTCACCGATAACGAGGAGGTGTTAGGCTGAAAGCTATCAGTAGATGTCCCAAGGGCATCCGCTGGCGGGGGTCCACCTGAAAGCCGTATTTTGGCTGGGTATTATGTTTTTAATGCAAATATCTCGTTTACGTTTCAAGCAATCAAGAATCTCTTCGCTCATTACACATATCTATATCTTGGGTCGTTTTGTAAATTTTCTTGGTGATTTTTAGATATATTTGGAGATAAATAGTTTTTCTCAAAGGATTAGTAAAATTTATGGAAATAGGAAATTTTTGAAGATTTGATGTTGTTCTAAAATTAGAGTTTGAAGTTAAAAATTGGTAGATACACTCCAAACAGTTGCCCAACAACCTGGGATGCCATTGTGCGGTCGGGCAACTGTCTGGTGGTGTTCCATAACCCTTTTTTCCCTTTCAACCTCTCTTTAAACTTACCAAAATTCCACTTAATTTCAGGTGTAACCCCGCCTTAACCAGACAGGTTCACTGTGTTGTGCTGATGGAAGAAGGTCAGACCCAGGAACCAATGAAAGTTGAATTACACGTATTTCATTGTATTATTTAAGCATGTATGCAAATTTATTAGACGTCTGCCGCTGGTGATAAAACTATCACGTTTTGTCTGAAGTGTTCTCCTTGCCGACGGAACTCAAGGCAGTAAGTTGGTGGAAAGCGGGGAAATAGTTAACTGGAAAGAAGAGCTTTGTCTGTTTATTGTCGATTGTAAATTATTCTCGGTGCTATGAAGAATGCCTCCCCGTTTTATTCCGGTTAACTGCGTCAGGAGATTGTTTATCAAGCGTCGTCTCACTTTCGGTGTACTGCTTACAAGTTTACCGCTTCTAGGATACCTGCTGCTATTCTCGTCTTCAGAAACTAGACTTTCTAATTCGGTGCCTGGAAAAATACTATCGACGGACATTGTACGTGACTGCCTTTGCGCAACTAAGCATACCACTCAAAATAGCGTTTTAGAACCACAAACAGAAGCGATCGTGACATCGTTTACAGGTAAACAAAAAGTCGACAATGTATCAACGAAATCCCCGGGAACTTTGAACGTTCACACGTGGTCTGCAGTATGTGGAACGAATGTCGAAGTTTTAAGAAACTGGCCTCATTTTCCTGACTTTCCAGACAAGCGTTCTTTTATTTCGGAATTTCGTAAAACTCAAGCTGCCAATGAGGAAAACAATGGAGAAAGAATTTTTGGATTTGTTCATCCGCAGATAAGCGGCAAGTATAAGTTTGCCATCACCTCGGATAATACATCAGAGTTGTGGCTGAGTAGGAATGAAGATCCCGCTTCAAGCGAGATAATCGCGCGCGTTTATTCGCCTCATGGATCGACTTGGGCTGTAGAAGAAGACTACAAGAAATATCCTGAGCAAATCTCTAAAGAAATCTTTCTTCACGCTGGCAAGAAATATTACATCGAGTCTTTGAGTAAGCAAGGTTCTGGCGCTGCTCATGTTGCTGTATTTTGGTGTTACGGGGATTCAACGTTTGAAATTATTTCCTCGAAATATCTATCCAACTTTTCTCAGGAAAACACTGATCACGAATCTATACCCCCGCACGCGGGTAAACATGGCAAAAGAACGCTTCGAGACAAGAGCTATTTATATTATTTTAGTCGTCTTCCGTTTATAAGCAGGAAAGAATACATAAACCTTATTCCAACTTGCTATTATAGCCCTAGTTTTCTGGTTCATAAAAGACTCAAACGATATCAGGGCGTCGCGTTGCCAAGTTTGTCACAAGTATTCCCTCAGGATGATACAAGCATGTTACATCCTGGACGGAACCTTCCTGACGACGAATGGCTCAAATCTAATGCGCTTGTTGATAACAACACAGCTAAATATGTAGCAGAGAAGTTTACGAACTCACTACAGTCAAGGTAAGTTCAGCGACATTTTCATTTTTTCAACAGTCATCATGTTTCCGGTTTCCAGCTGGAAATAACAACTACAAAAGAGTCTTTTTTTACTCAGGGGGAATTTGCCCAAGGTTCATAATCCACGGGTACTGAGCTATAAGTCGCTGCAAATTTTGGAAGCGCTAATAAATGTTCGATATGATTTTCTACGTTAGATATGCAAACAATGTCAGGCTTAGTGAATTTTACTCGTCTAAAAGTGGTCATAATTTTAAACTTGTTAAAACGAGTTGAATAGACCAATTTCGAAATATTAAAATTCAGCCTAACACAATAGACCTCAGCATGAGGCTCTGGGAATACACCCCACAAACTCTGTAGTTATTCCCTCGTGCCGAGGTCTATTGTTTTAGGCTGCATTTTAATATATCAAAATTGGACTATTTGGGAGTTTATAAAGTATAAACCATGACGGTGACCCCGAGGAACATGTCGTTAAAAAAATGAATTTATATTTTACCTACGAATCTCGCGATATTCTAAATTCATTTAGTGTTTCATCATTGTCAAGTTATCACAAAACTGAATCTGGGACACTGCGATAAATATGAAATAAAAATGTAAATATTTAGCCGTCGTGGTTCACGTTCTACAGACAACGCAGAATTTGGTCAACCACGACGACGGCCGGATGGACGACAACCGGATAGTGCGTAAGCGCGACCCAAGAATTTCGTCGTTGTCTTCTCGTCGACGACGTCAAAAGGAATAATTTCACGTCGTCGTGAGCTTAGCTGAACTTAAAGAATTTTTATTCTTTTGTAATTGTGTGGCTGTTTTGATCAAAACCAGTCAGGTAGTAAATACACGCTGGTCCAAGCATGCGCAGCTGAACTTTATTGCTGCTGCAGCGAGTGAGCCTGAAGCGATCGAGCGAGGCAGCTCTATAATCAGCAGAAGATTACATTATAGGGGCTTGCAATCACTTTTTATTACCAAACGCAAGGAATTGTGGTTATGCGCAAATGGGAGATTTGGGATGCGCAGTGGTATGCGCGAGGAATTGTGGTTATGCGTGAACGGAAATATTTTAGGATGCGCAGTGGTATGGCGCAAGGGATTGTCGTTATACGCCAATGGATGATTTAGGATGCGCAGTAACCATAGATTCACTACTTGCCGTGACGCTTAAAATCGACGCGTGCTGAAAGATGAAAACTTTATATTGCAAAAAAGCTAATACCTGTTCGCGGCGTGTCATAAAAGCTTTAAAGAATCATCGTTTCTGTGGATAGAGATCATTTCACCGTTTAAATCGCCGATTTATGCCGAATAGAACCGGAGATATCAATATTTTCAGTACTTGCTGTGATGCTTAAATCGATAGACAATTAGCAAGGGACTCGCCGACGCGTGCCAAAAGATGAAAACTTCATATTGCAAAATAGTTAATACCTATATGCGGTGCATCATTACAATTTCAATAAAACGTCGTTTCTGCTGATAGAGATCATTTCCCCATTTAAACCGTCGATTTATGCAGAGTAGAACTGAAGATATCATTATTTTCACTACTTGCCGAGACGCTTAAATCGATAAACAATTAGAAAGAGGCAGGTACAAAAGTCGCAAAAACTTTATCGTGCAAAATTAAATAGTTAATACATGTTCACGGTGCATGGTAGAAACATTAACTCAGATAATACATCGTTTCTACGGATATAGATCGTATATCGTACCACTGTTTAAAATCACCGATTTACGCCCATTAATACAACCGAGATATTTTATTTCACTTCCTCTCAGGTGACGCAAAAGCGGCCCAGCAGAACACATCAACAGCAGCACGAAGTTATTGAGAATCTTGGCTCATTATTTATGTTTACCGTGAATGAAAAGTGATACTCTTGTTAAAGCTACGAACTTAGATGTGAAAACAATGCTTTTTAAACTGAAAGCAAGTGACGTTGTTTACAAACTCGCGCTATATTTAGCAGGAATAGTAGCGGGCGAAATGTGTCGCGAACGTGTTCCACGAACAAACCATTTCTTTCTGAACCAAAACTCCTTGGGGTGGGAGAAAGCTTATTGTTCAAAGACAACATTTCGCTTGGATATATTGCTCGCTCTTAAAAAGATCGTGACGCGGCTCTTCCGCTGTGACACTATTTACACGGCATTGCTAGACTTTATCAGAGTATCTCCCGTGAACTTCGCGGTAAAATGAAATGTATGCTTAGCGGATGATATTCTTTCCTACACAGGGAGAAAACCAAGCAGTCGTTGCAATTAGGCAGTGATAATTACTCGACTAGATTGGAAATACGATAGCTTCATTGCAGATGTTTTTACAATGTTCAAATTTGGCTGGAATCGAACGGCTCTCGCTTTTTGAGTTTTCCTAACAAACCTAGTTATTGTTTTGTCCAACAATACTTCACAAAAGAAACAGTTAGAGGTGAATAACAAAGAAATACCTATACGTATGCGCGTATAGACTGCGCATGCGAAGTTCGCCTATTTCTGAGCGGTACTGTATGTCATAAAAAACTGTAGTGTTTCACAGAGTATAATGTGAATATAATGTCAAATTCATAATAGTTTCGAGTTGATTTTACAACACTGGAGAGACAACTGATTTTCAATACCATAATGTTGATGTGACAGAGTTTAGAGTATTTTTATATATAATTTTATTAAACAGTTTTTTAGGAATGTCTATTGCTCAATGTTGATGTTTAGCCACCGTTCATTTTCTCAGGAAAACAGGTTTTCACAGGTTACAATAATAGCCCCCTCTATGTACCGAAACACATCATGAAGTTCTGCTCAAAGATTCTTTTCCAATTGCCATTAAAAGTATTATTACTTTCGTCTTTTTCTGAGGGCAGGGGAGACAAGGCATAACATCAAATGTTAATGAAAGCTGAAATAACCAAAAATTCTGAAACAACAAGTGCCACATGCACGCAATATCTATTCAAACCTAGAAAATCCCCGACCTGAAGACAGTTTCAATTGATTTCCTATCTTAACGATACCATTATATCTTGTGCAAAACAATTCTTCACAGTTCAGTTCATAGGGTAACAATTACCATACTCAATATCGTTCTCCCTTTCGGCAGCATTTTTACCATTTAGGTATACTAGTTTAAGTATAATGAAAGCTTACTGTTTATTATATTTTTGTGAAACGTCCGGAAAATTTATTTTAATTTAAAATCTTGCACTTTGTCAGTACTGGGTTCAGTTAGCTACTGAGGAGGTTTCATCAAAACCAGCGAAGGATGTTAGCATGCTGCAATGGTGCGTTCACTCAGTCTTATGTTTTGCGAATCTAGTTTCCAAAATATTTCATTTTAGCTGCACAGCTGAAAAAAAAACTATGCGAATTGACAAGGCTGCCGTTTCTGGGTGCATCAATCATGTGTGATTGTAAACAATTTACACGGCAAAACAAAATGGTAACTGAAAATAATTTAGTGAATGATATTTAAATTTATGCAGATGCCGGCTTAAAATATATTAACTCTGGCCGCCTTTTGTTTACCAGAAGAGAAACCGGAATTAAAGTGAGACAACAGAGGTGGAACAAATTGACCACGAGGGTGGCTATTTGATGACTAAAATAAGTTGATAACAAAATAATTACCTAAATCGACGGATCATTAGCGTAGGTGGGCGTGAAAACGGGCCACAAGCCACACACATTTATGGCCAGCCCCACCAAGCAAGCTCCCAAAAAGGATATTGATAAACAAATGACGGCCGTTGAAACTGTAACAGAAGGAACAAGCCCCTGCTTAATTTCCCTCGAAGCAGAATACAAAGAATCGAAGAATTTAGCTACGAGGGAACAAGCCCCTGCTTAAATTACCGCACGGTTGGATGAGTAGAAGAAATATAATGTCAATAGCGGAATATAACGTTTAAATATCTACTATGGAGGAACAAGCTCCTGCTTATCAGTGTGATTGTAAACAATTTACACGGCAAAACAAAACGGTGACTGAAAATAATTTAGTGAATGATATTTAAATTTACTGTACATCATTTACTCGAAAAGTGCCAAAATTACATCATCATCATCATCATCTTTATTGGCCCACAAATTATTTTCATTTGGGATATTACTCTGTTTGTGTTGCGGTTGGTAAATTCGTTTGCGATGTCAATGGTGGAAAGCCTGTCCGTTCTGTCTTTGTGTATGTTTAAAACTGTCAGGTTACTAAATCGTTCCTGGTCCATTCTTGAACGGAGCCATGGTTTTAGCCTCCGGGCAGTCAGAAAGGATCTTTCACCGGCTAAACTGGTTGCTGGATTTGAGGAGCCACGCACCTCTCGTAAGGTCTAACAGGATTGGCCGAGAAAACAATAGAATAAACAACAGAAACAATGGCCCTAGTCCTGAAAACAATAGAGGTGGATGACTCCGGGAGCAAATAAAATTGGAGGTTCCGAAGAGGTGCATGACTACTGCTGGATTTACGAGAATCAGCTTACATAACGTGATAACTTCTTTTATCATTTTCCGTTCTGGGTTGGGTAGCTCTTTAATTCACTATGAAAAGTAATCAGAAATTAAGAGATTTCTTCTTTGCATTACTAGTGGTATAGAAAGTCTCGTCGTTCGTATTTAAGTTGCCGTGTACCATGTGCAGTTCTTTTGTTCGAAATAACCGCCGGATTGAATGTTCCTTGATGACCAGAGCTATACACAATTCTGCGGTTTAAGTACTTTTGATGACAAAATGTTTTTGTAAACAGACAGCGTTCAACAAAACTTGCAATTGGAATGCTCGACGAGCCGTGAAGCCTGACATCAAAAGACGGACTTCGCGCTGATCGAGCTAAACTCAGGACGCACAATAACAAGAGAAACAATAACTTCATGATCTACCAAAAATCAAGGTTGAAACTAATAAACAACTTGTTTGAGAATCGCCTTATAAACTTAACCCAGTTATTACTTTGGATCGAAATTGACCAGTTACGAAACAACGCGTAATATAGGTCCGCAGGAAAAAGAAGCTTGATGAAGACATAGTTAATAGAGGA
>JAEMPF020030018.1:0-12139 GCA_022496165.2 Catalaphyllia jardinei | reverse complement strand
TATATATAACTTCAGGTGAGTTCTACACTGATAAATCCAGAATAGTGCTCAACAATAATGGAGCGGTAATAACAATGTATTTCTACTCAATATAGTTTCATATGGACTTTAATACAGGTCTGTTTCGTAGACCAACAAGGAGTTGGTCCACTCATCAGTTAAATTCCATATACACTGTAGCAGCGCTAGGGTTTATATACATCAGCAGCATGATCGTTATAAATACAAACTTGAGAAACAATAGTAAGAAGCATAACAAACGTAACAAACGTAACGAACTAGTATCAACATGCAGGCACAAGCGAAATTTTCTCCTTAGATTCAATCGCATCCTCAAGAACCAATCATAAATGGTTCTCGCCTTCATCCTTAATTATTCTTGTTAATATCTCACTCTGTTACACTATTTATTGCACAATTTCATTATATTTCGCACAGTACAACTAACAAAGGATGATGCTTCATCCGAAACATGTTTTGATTAAAAAATGAATTCGGACTTGAAAAACATGGTGTGGTTCGTCAAGCGATATCTTACTTCGTACTGCTACAAAGTCTTGGTAACATTTTTCACATCAAGGTCGTTTAAATTTAAAATCTAACACATACTAGTGCCAATTTTGTCTTTTGTTTTTGCGCTTTTTTTTTCTATTTTAATCTTATTTTGTTTGAACTTTTTTTGGATAACATGAAGGTAAATAACCCAAACTATAAATCTTACATAATGGCTCATTTGCCGGATGTTATAAAGCCCCTCATTAGCATGGGAGCAGGTTCACCGTTGAGTCAACGCTGAAACCGAACAACGAATTGATGTAAAAGCTTTCTCGTTAATTTGCTCTTTGTATGGTTAGTTTTGATGAAAGTAAAAAAAAGGTCTCACTGAATGGAGTTGTTGATGCGGTCTTATCAATTTGTACTTCGTTCATTTTCGTTAAGATGATAGTCGGCCGCCTTAGTCGTATTTAAGGAAAGATCAGTGTAGAAAAGCGGAACGTATACATCTAGTTAGCCAAAATGTCGTGAGAAAATATGCTTTAACTTACAAGATAACATGTATCATTGTTCTCACAACAGAAAGAAACACTCTGGAACACGGCAATTCTCCATCTCAGTCGCACCTTTGGCTTCTGTTTGCAGTGGATGAGTTTCATTACCTAAATGCAGCTCGAGTTGGATTGTCTACAGCAGACAGCGACTTTGACTGTACCTTTAATTGCCTCAGAAACCCTTTTTGCTTGTCTATCAACCTGGCCGCCTCCAAGGACGACAACGGTAAACTTTGGTGCGAGCTGCTTTCGTCTGACAAACACAAAAACTCCTTGGATTACAGAGAAAACAATACTTCGCATCACCTTTACGTTATGGTAGGATCTGTTTTCTCATACGGCAATCTTACCTGAGCACATTTCCAAAATGATAGTAGTCGAAAATAATGGTTGCTGCACTGCTGGACCTTCCAACAATAAAGTAATAATGAGAGAAATAAGCAACGGTGCGGAGGAGTTAAAATCTCAAAATTGGGAATCGGGCTTGTTAAAGCTGGGGACTTGGAACTATTGTATTGTTAGATATTTTTAAGCTATGGGTAGGCACTAGATGAAGGAACGCCTTGTGAGTCCTGGTGAATTTGGACCTTTCATTAAAAACCCATCTCCATATAGCATTTTGTGTTCCATCTGTTATTTATCTCAATGACAGCTTTTCAACTTACCAACATAGGAAACGGCAGGATCAATTGACTCGGGATCAAAATGATTTTTTTAATCACATCTTGCAAGCTATGTTACAAAAATAGAAAGTTTCTTGGAGAAAAAAAAAAAAGAGAGACAGAAAGCAATAACAAATTATAGATTTTCTAGAGCGTGGATGTAGGATTTTTATTTGCCCGACCACGGCACTATTCAACGGGCAAATGAAAATCCTACACTCACGCTCTAGAAAATCTATAATTTGTTATTGTTCGCGCCTCTCTTTTTTTTTTTCTCCAAGAAACTTTCTATTTCTGTAACATAACTTTTAGTCACTGTCAACAATATTATTTTTTTAGAAAAACAGATTCATTTACCATCAGAATATGACTTCCTCTTGGCTTGAAGCGCACGCGTCTTACATCGACAAAAATCGCTCCAAAACAACTGAACAACTCACATTCAACCCAGGTCCTCTGAACAACGCCGCTCTCCTTAAAGTAACCATAATGCCAGCTGATATTTTGGAAGATTCAAGCCTGGCTACTCTTAAAATCGTGGTTTCTCTGGATGACGATATTGGCAGGAACAAGGACAGTGATCCGAGATTTGGTGTGTCTGACGGGGTCAGCTTTGTTGGCTTTGAGACGGTAGATAAACGAACGTACAACCTAGGCCTCGCTCCCTGTTATGGAATTGAGGGAACTTCTGGTAAAATTTTGTCTAAAGCAAAGACGATAAGCCCGAGTTCCCCCAAACCAAAGGACTCTGTCTTTCACGGTCATTTTGTCATCACGCTCAAGTTAAACGAACGCTGGGGCTCATGCTATACAGCGCATGGCGGAGGCTTCGTGAAGACCGCTGAGTACAACAAGCGACTGCTGCTCAGCAAGGGCCTCATTCTTGAGGTTTACAAAGATCATCAAGATGAAGAAGTTGGAATAAAGTTCATCGAGGTCACTGTTATGTAACATTCTTAGAGAAAAAGATTAGTTTGTCACAAAGTTACTCGATTTAGACAATGACATAAACGGTGCAGCAATCACATGGTAATTAACTGTTATTAATAAGTAGCTAAAATTGCAAGTGAGATTGTTTAAATAAAGGTTTTAAATGTAACAGCAACTACAAAATCAAACGAGATGTAACAATTAAGACACAGTCACAGTCAGATGATTTGATGATAAAATGAAAATAAACGACGTCAGAAAAAAATCAAGAGAATGCTTCACCATGTTCGTTTCCCTACCTATATTTATTCAAATGATTTAGAGTAGCTTCTAGGCGTTCTATGCTCGGGCCCTCCAGCTTCTAACTTATTAGAGGACAAAGTTCCCTTAGTTAGTAACCATTGGACCTTGAATATACACTCTATAACGGAAATCGCCGCACTAGCGGATTCACAGGCAGCTGCTGTCAGTGTATGTGTATAGGCTTTCATTGAAAGAGGTTCACGTTATTGTTACTCGAGGCCTAGCCCTCCAATTGGAATACATATAGCTCATAAAGCGAGGCTTTTGGTTCAAACCTATTACATAAATGCAAACAAACAATCAGGAGGGCACTCTTGGGTAAAAGTGAAGAAATATAATTGCATGATTCAATAGTGCATATATACAAAACGACTAGTTAAAAAATTTCAATGTTAAAAAGCGCTTCAAGAAAATCGCAACATATTGCTCGAAGTCCGCTAAAATTACGTATAATGAATACGATTCTTTGAATGAAATTCTTATATTTTATTTAGTTCAAAAGGTGCTAGGGAAAATAACTGCGCACTCCAGTGTGCTTCTTTTGTGATTAGTAATTCTTTAGTGTTTTCGGACGCACATGTTTGAATTTGGTCAATACATTGAAATGAAAAGTCCGATAACACATGCAGAGTTCGGTTAAAGTGTATGGCGACCTCGCAAGTTTTGTTGTTTGCTTTCATAGAGGATTTGTGATTCCTAAATCTAACCTTAAATTCCGTAGTGGTGGAGCCGACATATTGAAGGTTGAATTTTTTGCAATGAACCAAATAAATCACATTCGATGAATTACAAGAACGTTTCTCAAGAACAAAAGAAGATTTACCGGTTTGTGCGCTAGAAAAAGTTTGAGAGTTGACAAAGAAGTGGAACATCTCTCTGTTAGAACTTACTGAGACGAGCATTTTCTGCACTAGGAAGGTGCGAAAATTTTTTTCAGGTTCTGATACCTGCAAAATGATGAAATAATAGATTTCGGTGGAAAGAGCTGGTTAGGTTTTGATGAGGAAAGCAAAAAATGAAATTGCTTTTTAATTAACCCACTAATTAAGCTGGCAGTAAATTAGGGTTATAGGTAAGAACAAAAGGAAAAAATCTTTTTGGACTCTCTGATTTTGGCTTTAAGTAGGTCATTTCTTGGAATATTAGCTGCTGTAGAAAATTCACGTGAGACCAATTCTGCTGGATATCCCTGGTCGACTAGGTAGCCTTTGTACCCCTCCAGCCTTTTGTTGAGAAAAATGTCCTCATAACAGTTTCAAAGCAGTCTCGAAGCTACTCCAAATAGGATCGCTTTGAAAACATGCTTCGGTTAGGCACTGGATGGAGGAAGATACAAGTGGTCGGTCAGTCGGTTTTGCATTGAGTAAACATCAGTTTGGATAAAGCCATGGACCAAATGGAGTGTAAAGTCTAATACATTATGTTTGCTTTCAGAATAGACCAATTCAAATTTAATCGTGAGATACAGCAAATTAATGTAGTCAGTGAAAGAATTAAGTGCAGCGAGCCCCTGCTGCCAAAGGTCAAAGATATCATTGCGATATCTCCACCATTGTAAGGGCTTCATAAGGCCACAATGCTTGGCCTTGTGGTCTATCTCCCCCGTGGCAATATCAGCAAGGAGGGTCCCCAATAGAGTTCTTCAATCCCGCCATCCCGAACGGAATTTTCCCTCAATCCCGTAATCCCGGCGGTTTCTACCGGCTAATCCCAATCCCGGCCATATTTTCTTACCTCAAAAAAAACGATCCTTGAAGTTCCGTTCAAGATTCCCTCTAAGCAGGTCCGGCAGACCCAAGCACATACTATTACGTTAAATTATCTGTACCTCTCTGGACTAAAACGATGGTCTAGTTCATTTGTTTTTCATGCCTAGTTTTAAACGAGTTGCGCCAATCAAACAGTCATTTTTATGGTCTTTTGTAGCTCGTTTCTTTTTCTTTTTCTTTTTTCTGTTTTGCCTCTTTTGTTCGAAAACGCCTGCCTTTCGGATCACTTCGACCCCTGAAAAACGTGTCTCTTGGCAATCAAAGAAGAGCATTAAGGGTAAATATCACGACGTGCCACGGAACATTCACTGTCCACTACACATATGGCAAGTTACTGTCAATCGCAACTCTGAAGACAGTTTGCTCATTCACAATTTTTAGCCATGGCAACGAGCATCTGAAAATTTCATAAAATCGAGTACAATTGTGCTTAACAGATATTGGAACACATACTCTTTTCGACCCCAGTTTAACCATGCCAGCGCTGCATGTTCCGGCAAAAAATGCCGTAATCACCGGTAACTAAAGCGTACTATAAGAAGTTGAAATAAGAGCCTGTAAGGATTTAAATTTTGAATGAAAACCGTCTATTTCTGTTTTCCTTTGAAGAGCTACGACAAAGTTCAAAACCTCTCTAAGTGATGTCCTTTTTACGTCGCCGAAACGCTTCTGTAAACCATTTGAGCGATTTTGACGCGTATCAAGAGTACGCGTCACTGTAAAACAGATCGAGATAGTTTTGGTCACCTATGGCTAAATTAATGCAAAATGTTTATTTGATGATTGCTATCATCTAGGGGCTTCTTCAGCAATTCGCTGCAGTTAAACTATAATTCTGCGATTAAAGCGAACCGTTCTTCCGAAACGTGAAACCGTTCCAAGCAAAAAGGCTGTCTCGCGATCCAACGAAAGAATTCCACCAACATCATCGTCGGCCTCGGCGTTATTAGAAGAAAATGACTCGTCATCTAAATCTTCGCTACTGCTTGAATCGTACTCCAGTATGCGCCTTTCTCCGTCTGCTTCTTCGGCTTCGTTTCTACGTTGTTCCCCGGCGCATTCAAGGGAGACTGACTCACCCGGTCGCACCTCTCTCCAAACGTTTGTGCCCAGTCCCTCATAACTTGCACGCACTGTGGTGTCGTTGGTACAGCAAAGGGTTACAAAAAACAGGCATGGCCGACAGAAACATGCCCAATGGGTCGTTCTCTTGACACCTTCTTTGGCTGCATTTCCAAAGTTTCCTGCATAATCCAACACTATGCAACGTAGCCTTTTCCAGCCGTTCAGTAAGTCAGGCGCAGAGCAGAAAACAGCGCGTAAAAAAAAAAAAATAAATAAATAAATAAACAAATAAAAGTGAAGCGAGAGGGAGCGAGGGAACGCCTGTGGGCAAACTTTACAAAAGGTCATTCCGCCCACTTATAGACCGCCTACAGAGACCCGAAACATGCCCGCCGGCTTGTGGTTTTCAGTTGTCAACCTTTCTTTGCAACATGCTCACGGAATAGTTCAAACTTTGTCCCTCGAACTGAAGGCCGACACTTAGAGACATATTTTGCATTAGTATAAATTTACCGTAGTCTATTGTGAATCCGTGGATTTGATTGGCTGATAGAAAACAGTTACGCATCAGTGCACATCGGGCATCACGTTTGAACCTAATGTAACTTAATAAGCCCTTTGCACAATCCGGTCACATGGTACAAAATTAACTATACTGGTGAGCAAGTTGCGCAGTGGGACTTCCAAAACAAAGGCAGGTCCAGGTGAACTGGTGGGAGTTGCATTGTTTTAAAAGTCCCACTAAGCAAATTGCTCACCAGTATATTTAATTTTGTACCATGTGACCGGATCGTGCAAAGGGCCCATAAAACAGTTACTTTCTATGTTTACTGGATAATTAATTAGCTCATGACAGAAGTTTTCATTATGCGTTCGAATTTCCCCATTTCCGCGCATGCTTATTGCGGTGTCGATGCTTTGCGGTCTTAGAGTATATGTTTTGTTGCCCCGCCTGAAACGTAGTCATTTTAACCCTACTCCGGGACGACAGCCAACTTTTGCTTCTGCTCCTTGCGCAGTCAACCGCCACCAGCATAGATGGCAGGACATCGTCTTCCACCTCCGCCCGCTCCTGTCGCTGCTCCAATCGTGGAGCACGCTGCCGTTGAACCACCGCAAGCTGTGGAAGAACCGCATGCTGTTGATCCAGTTCTCGCACCGCCGCCGGCACCAGTTCTAGCGGCGAACCCGGTCGCGGCTGTTGAAACCGTAGAAGAGGTAATTTCCTAGCAATATTATTGGTTCTTAGCCTGGGTTTACGTTTATTATCGTGTTTTACCCGCTGTCTGTAGCTTTAGTGCTTGTGTTTGTCTCCGGTTCATTTATATATTCTTTCTCGGTTCTTTAGCTTTGAGCTTACTTCGGTAAACCTATACACTCTCTTTTGTTTTTTGGAGCTGTTGTTTTCATGCTCTGTATTGTTTTAGGACTTTTGTTTCCTGGTGTTTTTGCGTGCCTCTGTGGGCCTCTGTTTAGTTTTTTTAGCTTCCGCAATAAGGGTTTCTTTTTTTTTTTTTTGGCTAGCATTGTTCGGGTGTTTCTTCGTCTCCGGGTGCGGGTAAATTTATACATTTTTTATTCACACTTATTGGTCAGCTTTACACATTCGGGTTACTTGTCAAAAAAAAAAATGGGTTTAGTTCCTTTTGCGTGCGTTTTTTAATAGTCTAGGCTATTTGTTGTTGCGTGGCGATTCTTGCAGCGTACCTCCGGTTTAGGCAATTACGTCACTGTGGTGTTCCACCAGTGAAGGCAAAGTGTTGTTGCATGGCTGTTATTGTATTCCGCTGGTGAAGGCGACTTATTGTTTTGGGTTTTTGCCTGATTGTTTTGCGTTTCCAACCGGAGAAGGCAGCGCGTTGTTGCGTGGCTGTTTTTGCGGGTACGACTGGCGAAGGCAACGTGTTGTTACGTGACTGTTTTGCGTATCCACCGGTAATGGCGACGCGTTGTTGCGTGGCTGTTTTGCGTATACCACTAGTGAAGACAATGTGTTGTACTTGCGTATACAGCTGGTGAGGCAACGTGCTGTTGGGTAACTCTTTGTGTATAGTTTTGGTACGGCAACGCGTTGTTGCGTGACTGTTTTTGCGTGTACCTCTGGTAGAGGCAATTTGTTGTTGTGGTATACCATTGTGGAAGGTATTACTTGTTGCGAGATATTGTTTATGAAGGGTAAATTAGAGTTCAAAGTCATATTGATTTGGGCTGTTTCTTTTGTCATAGGCCGCTGCCCGTATTAAGGTTCTTGAGGATAAGATCACGTGGTTGGAGCAGCTGAAGATTTTAGAAAGTTCATAGTCAGCTCTCGCAGCCTTGCGTCGACATATCAGTCGCCCTACCGGGATGTTCGACAAATATGAGGCCCTTGATCTGCTACAGTCTCTGGTTCGCCTGGCAAGAAACGAAAGCCACAAGAAAGCGCACTAGTATGCCGCTGCTCTTGATGAGATCAGGGCCAGGACGGATGCCTTGGACTACGTTCAGCTGCACCACCTTTTTCTCGGGTTATTGGGGGATCCTAGTCGCGCTAAAGTTGCCAGGGAAGCCACTGCTATTTTGAAGGTCGTTGGCAAAGCTCCTCCTCCGTCCTCTGGCTATGGATCCGTTGCGCGCAGACCTTCTCCTTACCCGCCTCAGCAAAGCACTCACTGCTTTCGATGCTTAAAGTGGGGGAATGTTGCCCGTTCATGCCGTAATAACCCGGTGAGATGTGAAAGTGGTCGGGGACGAGCCGGACGTTTTCAGTTCCAAGACCTGGCCTTTGAGACAATTTTTTTTGTATTTTCCAAATATTTTTTTCCCTTGGCCTTGCTTGCTTCGTTCCGTTTCTCGTTCTCCCGCATCCGCTTTCTTCGTTGACCTTGGAGGGACCTGCTCTGTGTCTCAATTTCGGACCTAGTTCGGAGCTTGGGGTCAACGAAGAGTTGGGTTCCCTGCTTGTTTCCTTTTTGATTTTTAATCGGGATTTTGTACTTTGTCCCCCTTTTAGGATCCTGCTTCATTCCATGCCAGAGTTGTTGAATTTTCCGCAAATTCGGCCCCCTCCATTCGCCAAGTATGGTCGCAGCCTGCCCCAGTCAAGCTTCGTTAAACCAGCTTTGTTTCCTCGGCCCTCAATATTAACGAGCGGGCGAAATCCACAACCACTTGTCAGTATGGGGGCACTTGTTGAGCGGGCAAAGTTCATCTTAGGTAGACCTTATGTTCCCTCCTCCCATGCGACTTGGCAACGCCAAGGTTTGTGAACAATTCCGGGACTTTATTGCTGATACTGTCGTCAATTGGGTAGACGCTGTGTGTTGCACATGGAACTGGCTAGCTCAGAAAACCACCACAAACCGCATAATATCAAGCCAAGGTTTAATAATTATTCGATCTACAAGAAATACATTTATAATTCGCAATCAGAACAAACGCAAATAAATCTTATCTCGCAACTGAAATCAGAAAACTTGAATTTCGACTTACTTCTGTGGCGGGTAGTTACAACAGTCGTATTTTACGGGTTAGCAGAGTCTTGAACAGAGTCTAACAGATTCTCCAGGTGAGCAGGTTTAACAGACAGATTATCCAGGTAAGCGGTTTTAACGGAGAGACTAAAAGTTCTTTCCCTCTTCGATTCTACTGAAAACTGGTTTAAACGCAATAACCTAATACCTTAAAATCAATGTATATAATTAATGTCAATCACGATTCTGTCATCAAACAAATCTGTCAATTCAGAGGCAACGCCTATTTGGTCAACGAAACACTGTGGTACTTGCGGTTTGGGGCATGGTTGGCGAAGTAACTTTCCCCCATTTGGTCCTTCCCCTCACTTTGGAACCTTAATACCAAGCCTCGTTTATCCCCCAATGAACGATTTTTGAATCTGTGGATTAAAGAGCTCCCTTTTAAGCTTGACCACCTCCCAGAGTTGCCCAGGTATGTTTTTCCTGGTATTTTCAAACGCCTTTTGATGATAAAAGTTGCTACCACCATGGCTATCAGCATGTGCTTCTCTATCCTTCGTCGCGAGCCTTCTTTGGCTTGGAATGGAATGGCTTTTATTTTGTGTTTTGCACTCTCCCGTTTGGATGGAAGACGAGTACTTGTAATTATCACAATCTCAGCACGTTCGTTTGGGATTCCTGTGTCTCAGGACATAGACGATCTTCACGTTGGTCAACTCTGTCGGGCACCAGCCACTCTATCCAGCCATTCTGGTGGGCGACCATCCAGGCCTTCTCAGTCGATCGATTTCTTTTGGGCAAGAAGGGTTCCGGTTCAGTCCTACTTTTCCCTTCCGAGCATTCTCAGGAACGGCTCGCCCGTCCTCTGCCGTGGGACCTCTGGGCGTTCCAATGTGTCTGCAAGTAAAATATTTTTGCCTTACGGTGCCCTTGATCTCCAGGTTCCAAGACCTTGGAAAGCTGCCCTGCGATGTCCCGCCTGTCATACCCTAATGACGTTGATGCCAACTTTTGTCAGGCTTGTTGTTCGCCGACATGCCTAAAAAAAATTGATGTGCCTACCAAGACTATTGACCATGCAGAGATTGCTAAACGTTTCCAGGAGTTTAACGATGCGTTCAAAGCCAAGCCTTACCACGGACAGAAGTCCGCTCTTAAGCAAGAACTTTTAGATTTGGTAGCTACTTTATCTCCCCCGAGAGACGTTTCTGCATGTACTTCCAATTACTTCCTTAATTAGCAAGGACAAGTCAAAAAGAATGTGTTTCATAGTCGATCGTGTTCTAAAGTTTATTGTAGCCGTTTGGCTACTTGGTCGGTAGACTCCTTGTTAGGAAAGCTGGGGCCATTTTTAATAATCTTGGCCGTTTGCACGACTTCAATCCTGTTGCGCACACTAGGTTTAAAGAATACGCTAAATTTATTCGGAGGAGCAGGAGGGTAAAGGGATAGAGCCCTCGCAGGCAGTCCCTTTGTTTTTTATTAAATTTTCTAAGGCGTTCTATAGAGGCCGGCGCTCACCTTTCCGTTGTTAATAAGTATACCTTAGTGAGGGACGCCACCTTTTTCGTTGCACTTCGGATCTCGGCCGCCGGTTTTTACTTAAGTTCACACTTTCTAAAACTTTTCGGGGTCGCACATCTTGTCCTTTTGTCTTAGAACCTTTTATCTGTTTGTCATTTCCTTTCCATTGAATTAGCTGGCGGGTATATGTTTAGGACTACCGACCGCCGTAAAGTTATAAGCTCAAGGCCTTGGTTACTTGGTTAATAACCGTCTGCGCAAACACTACACAGGGTCAAAGAGAGATTGTGGCTAGACCCCCACAGCTTTGGGCTTGGCCTTTCAAATACCCTTAATATGATGGCTGGCTTTCTAGATGAGATTTCTCGCTACGTAGGATGGAGGAACGGCGATATGGTTAACCATTACACTAAAATGTTCACTGTAGCTGGTTCCTCCTCTATCACGAAGCGAATCCTCTCGGGTACCGAGTGTCTTGTTCGGACTCCGATTTAACACCCTAGCAACCTCCAGTGTATCTTCTAGTTATGGGTTAGTAATGTTTTTCTTGTAATACTATAGGGCTGGTGTATCGGCTAGCTTAGAGTAATGATAGTCGTGGGCGGGGGTAGCGATTGTTTGTTAAGAGGCTTCAGAGTGGTGCTCCTGACTTGTCTTTTGTTGTGGCGATTCTTTGGGGCATTGGAGGTTTTGATCGTTTAGGTCGTAATGGTGAGGGCAGGAGCGAACTCTTCCCATAATTTATAGCTTAACCGTATGCGATGAGGCAATGAGTATGCAGTGAGGATATTATACTATTGCCTCAGCAGTCGCGAACTCTTCCCATAACTTAACCGTATGCGATGAGGCAATGAGTATGCAGTGAGGATATAATACTATTGCCTCAGCAGTCGCGAACTCTTCCCATAACTTAACCGTATGCGATGAGGCAATGAGTATGCAGTGAGGATATTATACTATTGCCTCAGCAGTCGCGAACTCTTCCCATAACTTAACCGTATGCGATGAGGCAATGCGTATGCAGTGAGGATATTATACTATTGCCTCAGCAGTCGCGAACTCTTCCCATAACTTAGCCGTATGCGATGAGGTAATGCGTATGCAGTGAGGATATTATACTATTGCCTCAGCAGTCGCGAACTCTTCCCATAACTTAGCCGTATGCGATGAGGTAATGCGTATGCAGTGAGGATATTATACTATTGCCTCAGCAGTCGCGAACTCTTCCCATAACTTAACCGTATGCGATGAGGTAATGCGTATGCAGTGGGGATATTATACTATTGCCTCAGCAGTCGCGAACTCTTCCCATAACTTAACCGTATGCGATGAGGTAATGAGTATGCAGTGAGGATATTATACTATTGCCTCAGCAGTCGCGA
>JAEMPF020030016.1:0-12146 GCA_022496165.2 Catalaphyllia jardinei | reverse complement strand
TACATGACTTTCACTTACAATGTTTACAACATTTCAACTTATTAAAATATACTTGCACTACACTTACTTAAAACTTAACATATGTACTTGCATTATAATTACCTTTTACACGATGTTTAAACTGTGTTAACAGATACATGCATTACAATACAATTACACTATTACAGTTGATTTATTTACGTTTTTATTTACATGCTAATTGTCGAGTCACCAATACTAATAGGGTATTAATTTTATAGAATTCAATAGATTAGCATATAAGAAGACAGAGAAAAGGAACAAATTGAGATACAAAGCCGGCGAAAAAAAGGACCTAACACAAACTTATAAAGATAGAAAAAATTTCCATTTGTTCCTGAATTCCTTCTCCTTATTACAAGTAACTGCAATATATTTTTCTAGGTACATTTTGTCGCGCACTAGTGAGACAAAATCATCGAATCGGCACTTTATGGTATTTAAAGCGTTAACATATAAGAAATATTTACCCAAAATAATGAGATGGTTGAGGGCTAAACAGTAGGTGTGACAGCGAATAATTCCGAACATAACCTCCAGTTCTGACAGTAGCAGTTTCGTATTACTAGAGGTCGAGTACCACTCCTGGAATCTATTCCAAAAAGAACTTGCGTATTTGCAGTCTATAAACAGATGCCACTGGGTCTGACACTCTGAAGGACAAAAGGGACAGGAGGGCGAAGCGACTTTTTTCATTTTGTGTAACAAGCTATTCGTTGGTAAAACTCGGTGAATGATTTTGTATTTAAACATTGCCAATTTAATTTCTTTCGTGGCTTTGAATGGTAGGAGATAGATTTTATTCAAGTCGCTTTTTTCAACGCCAGACGTTAAAAGTTTTTTCTCAGAAGTTGGTGGAGGTAGACCTTCAAGGCTAAGCAGGATACTATATATTGCCTTGCATGATAGTGAACAGATTGAGGTGGGAGGTGTGACTGGGTCTTTGGAACTTTCTTGCAACAGTTTCTTCCAATTTTGTGGAATAGAAGAAAGAATGCTATAATATTGTAAAAAGTTACATTTTACATTAAATTCATTGCGAAAAGAATCAAATGGAAGGAAACGACCCTCACAAGAGTCAAATAGATCCGAGATTTGTTTTATTCCTGCGTGATACCAATGAGAAAAGAATACCATTTTCTTATTCACAGTTAAAAATCGATTATTCCAGATTGGCTGTGAGAGAACTTCATTTTTATTTTTAGGTATGGCCGTTGCGATGTCCTGCCAGTAAAAAATGATTTGTTTGTAGAAAGCAGGAAGATGGTTGTTTAGGTCGAGGAGATTATAATCATAGTTACATTTAAACAGTTCTGTACCGCCAACATCGGCTAGGAGCGATTTTGGTATGTACTGCCATGGAGCATCCGATTTAGAGCATAATCGTTTCACCCAGTTTAACTTAAGTGCTTTGTCGAAGAGAGAAAAATCCTTCATGTCCAAGCCACCAGCTGTTTTTTGCTTGAAGAGGGTAGTCTTTTTTATTTTGGCGGGTTTGTGATTCCAAATAAAGTCGAACGTGATCTTGTTTACTTCTTTACTGAAGTCTTTAGGGGTACACATGACGCTGCAGATAAAGACCAGTTTTGAAAGTGCGTGAGTTTTAATTATATTTATCCTACCAACGATGGAGAGGTCTCTCTGGGACCACATGTTCAATGTTCTCTTTAGAGATTGTAGTTTGTCAAAAAAATTTTTCTTTTCAGACACTTCTAGATCATATGTAAAATGCACTCCAAGCGCGTAAACTGGCTCGCTGCTCATTTGGAGTTCAAGTATGGTGTCTTTTCTGTGGCGCATGCAGCCAAGCCATAGCATTTCAGATTTTGTTTGGTTTAGTTTTAGACCAGAGCACCTTTCGAAAAGCGATAATAAATCAAATAACTTTGACACCGATTGGACGTCAGAAAGAAGTGCAGTTGTGTCATCTGCATATTGCGAAAGTTTGACTTCATTATGTTTATCTATTGCGATACCTTTTATTTCTTTTGATCGTCTAATACTTTGTGCGAGTAACTCAATAGCAATAATGAATAATGTACCAGAAAGTGGGCAACCTTGACGCACTCCGCGTTCTAGATGAAAGTGTTTTGAGGCGTACCCGTTATTCAAAACACAACTAGAGATATCTGTATAGAACACTTTTATCCATTGTCGGAGGTCGAGACCGAAATTAAACGTTTCGAGGCATTTATGAATAAAATTCCACTCAATCGAGTCAAAAGCTTTCTCAAAATCTAAAAATACGGCTACCCCTGGAATATTCTTCTCTTTAGTGAAATGCATTGTGTCTGCTATTAACCTGATACTTTCCCCAATGAACCTTCCTTTAACATACCCAGATTGGCAAGGATGAATTAAGTTCGGCAAGATCTTCTCCAAGCGCAGAGCAATGGTCTTCGTTGCGATTTTATAGTCTACATTCAGTAGAGATACAGGTCGCCAATTTTTTAAATATTCGGTATTCTTCTTCTTCTTCGGAATTAAGGAAATAATTCCTTGGCGTTGAGAGATGGAAAGAGTACCGTTTTGAAAGGCGTAGTTAAAGCTGTTTACCATAAATGAACCGAGCAAGTTCCAAAAGTAGCGGTAGAATTCAGGCGTTAACCCATCTGTGCCGGGAGTTTTGTTGTTTTCCATAGTTTTTAACGCAATCTCACACTCATCAATAGACATGACACCTTCGCACGTTTTCGCGACTTCTTCTGATAATTCATTTTCTATTTCAAAGAATTCTTTGAAAGTTGGGTAGTTGGGGTCCATATTTCTTGTTGTGTAAACCTCTTCGAAATAACGTTCTTCTTCCTCCAGGATGTCCTTCGGGTTTGTGATTTTGTCACCATCGTTATTAACTAACGACGTTATATGTTTCTTTTTTTGGTTCCTTTTTTCTAAGTTGTAAAAATATTTACTATTCCTCTCACCGTGCTCGTACCAACGCGCTCGACTGCGCACGATTGTTCCTCGTGTTTTGATACCCGCAATTTTAGAAAGCTTGAATTTTATTCTCTCTAGCTCGGCCTTAAGGGAATCACTATATGACGTCTGGAGTTTGGTCTGCAATTTTATCATTTCCGACAAAAGAATTGATTCTTCATCACGTTTTCGTTTCGCTTTCTTCTTTGAAAAAGCTATAGTAAAGGCACGAATTTCCATTTTCATCATTTCCCAATACAACCCCTTGTCGTTGACTTGTTCATGTTTTTTTGCAAACATCGGAATTTTAAATGTCAACAGTTCCACGTAATTAGTATCTGATAGCAAAGAGTTGTTAAACTTCCAGAACCCTGGCCCTCGAGGGAGCTCACTTTCATTAAAAGACACCGAAAGGGCGACGGCAGAGTGATCTGAGTAAATGTTTGGAACTATTTTGCACTCTTTTACGCGATCTTTTAGCTGCTTCGAAATAAAGAAGTAGTCTAGTCTACACTGTATTTTCATTGACGGGTTAGCCCATGTAAAGCCAGGCTGATTTGGATTTTTGAAACGCCACGAATCAGCTAAATTGTGTGTTTTGATTAACGATTGAAGTTCGTTGAGAGAAGCGTTTTTGCTGTCAATCGGTCTACCGCCTTTTTTGTCTAAAGTGCTAATTGTGCGGTTAAAATCACCTCCTAGCACGAGGTTGTCGTTGGCGTAAGGGACTAGAAATTCTTTTGAAACGTCCCTGAGGAAAACAACTTGTTGGGTTGCGTCGTTTGGTGCGTAAATATTGACCAAAACTATTTTGCTACCATCAATAATAGTCTCGGCCAAAATACATCTGCCAAAATTATCTGCAGCAATGTTCTCCAAGTCAACATCCAGACGTGGTTTGAATAAAATCATTACTCCTCTACTTTGGGAGGAGCCGTGGCTGGACACGATTTTACCTCCCCATTCTGTTTCCCATCTTTTAATAGATTCCGGCGAGGAATAAGTTTCTTGCAGGAAGATTATATCTGATTGTTGTTGATGCAACCAACGAAAAACTTGTCTTCGCTTTCTCGAACTGTTTAGCCCTCTAACGTTAAGTGATAGCAGTTTATACATCTAGCTTCTAATGAAAAGATAAACAAGCCATCCATGAAATAACGAAAATAGCTGTCTTACAAATATGCTCACAGTGCGGTTGATATTTATGAAAAGGTTTGAATCTTATTACCTCGTTGGCATCAAAACAAAATTGATCAACATTACAGAAGAGAAAGCTAGAAAGAAAACACTTGCAGAAACATACACGGAAACAATTAACTATTACAGACTTACCTAAAACTTTGTGCGGCATTTTGACTGGATATCGAAGTAAAAGGCTGCAGCCCTCAAGTATGTGGTTCCGTACAAAAAGACAATTTTCACTTAACTACGGTTTAGCGATCATTTCAACTTAATTGTTCATTAAACGCCCATAGAAAGAAAATTGGGACGTTTCATCGCCACGGTAAAGAGCACCGTTGATGATCAGCTTTTCGACATTAAAGTATGCAGCCTTCTTCTCACGCTTGGCCGCCTTTAGTATCGGATATAATACCTTCCTTACCTCGTCAACTTCTTTGGGAAAATCGTCGGATACTCCAAATCCGGCACCTCTTGGAAGATTTTTAATGTAGGATTTGATAAAAAATTTATCCTGAAAATCCGTCAGCTTAACTATAATCGGTCGCGGTTGAAGACTTCGGCCATTTGATTGAGAACGGCGTGAAGTAATTCTGTGGACTCTGTCAAAATTAATACTTTCTTCATCGACTGGAAGGATCTTCAACTTCGTACGCATGAATTCTCTTAGGGCGAGTTCAGTGTCATCGTTTGTTTCGTTTTCACGTTCCTTTATTCCAAAGAATTTCATATTTCCTCTACGGCTGTGACATTCGAGTTTAACATGTCGGCGATGTAGCTCTTTGAGATCGCTCTCGATGCGTTCACTGGAGGTGATGGCTGCTCCTTGCTTTAAATTGACATCATGAACAATGGCTTTTAGGTCTTCTATCTCTGCTTGCGAATTCTCTAAGCTCGTTTGAAGGGCTTTGTTTTCTTCTTCAAGAAAAGTAATCCTCGTTTTATAAGTTTCCAACTCGGGAAGTATAGCCAATAGCATGTTGAGTTTCTCTTCGATACCGGAGAGCCTTGAGTTTGTTGTTTCGAAGCACTTTTTGCATCCATGCTTGTGATGTTGATCGGACTCGTCTTCTTCATCCGTTTGAGAGCTACCCTCCCTTGTCCGTTTTCTGCCTTTTTCCGAGGTTGCTTTTTTGTTCGATGGTTCGTCAGGCATTGTTAATGGCTATTAATGATATTTTACCACCACTGGGGCTGCGAAACTAAAAAGATACTACAAGCACATTTTCGGCGTGACCGCCATCTTTCGTGCCTCGTCCCAGTCTTCCTAGTTATTGAGAAAAAACTGAGCTATGAAGCCACACATTGGGAGCAAGGTCAATTTGTTGAGTTCACATTTCCCCCGTGCAGTGAAGTGATGTGAAGTATATATGAAATAATTCATATTTGTACTGCGGTGTTATGTCTCGGAACTATCGCTCTGATAGTTGCCCCTTGGAAATTTCATGTTCGTAAAACTAACATATTTGCCCTCGAAACTTCGCTTCTCGGGCAAATATTTGTTTAAGAACATCAAATTTCCGCGGGCAACTATCAGCCGATACTTCCTCGACAAAAACACTCTACTGTTTAAATATGACACCATTCTCGGCCAATGAGAGCGCGAGGATTTCTATAATCATCTGAGTAATTATACTAATTCATGGTATCATGCTCAACCTCATTTATAATTGTTTAATATTTATCACCGTAGGCGCCATCACGAGTACGGGAGGTGCGAAATTTCACGGGAGTGTGGAGGACGTGCTCCCCGGGAAATTTCGCAAATTTAAGCTTTGTCAAGTGCCATTTCCTGCAGTTTGGCATCATTACTGAGTTATTGTATTGACTTAACTCTTTTCACACACAATGTACTTTTTCCTGGCGTCGTCAATCCAAAGTTGAGCAAGACTGCTGGCCTTGGGAGTTTGCATAACACGTTGGTGTCTATTGGAGAGACTGGGTGAATGCAATACGTAAGGGCCGATTTTCACGAGATATTTTTAGTACGATTTATTTATTTGTCTATTTATATTGAACGCTGACTTTGCATTGAGTAATAAGTCGCTGACGTATTAATAACCTCTTACTAACCGAGCGCGAGGGCAGTACTGGGGAATATTGGCCCGAGGTCGTGGCCAATATTCCCCAGTACGGCTCGAGCTAGCTAGGTTAGTAAGTAGTTTATTATATGGCACTCGGGTCATGCTTGTTTTGAATTTGCCGGCTTTCGAAAACAAAAAATACAGAGCCGATGACCGTTTCCATGGAAACGGTCCGTATAGCGAAATCCTGACCAAGAAAGAACCAATCAAAACGCTCGGATTTACCTTGCCATATTATAATCAATCTTAATAATTTGAAGACTCGAGCGATTCGGCCAATGCTACCTGCCTGGCAATCTGTTCCACTCCTGAATATTCAACGGCAGAAATGAAATTTTTAACAACAACGCTTAACAATAGGTTCTTTAAAAGCATGTCCTGATGAACAAGTAGAAGAATAAACTGGGTGAAGTTCGGCATAATCTACTACATATGCTGGGTTATTTTTGACTTTGACTCAGGCCCCAGCACAACATGACGTAGGACCGTTTACACGCGCACAACATTTTCACTAACGACATACCAAACTGATTGCGTACAATTCCACTCCGGAGGAGTGGAGATGCAACAAGCAAAATAGCCCGCGATGATCGACAGTTTTCGGCCGCGAACGTTTCTATCATTTGTAAAAGAAGAGGAAAAGAAAGATGAAGGAAGTGTGAGAAGAGCAGTGCGGGAAAGGAAATAGCTTACAAGGAGAACAGAGCCAGGAGTTTACTGGCAGTTGTTGGAAGAGTTGAGTCTAGAAGACGGTTGAGCATTTCAGTCCACTACACTCCAGAGTGATATTAATTTGAGCGATATTAATTTTTTCAGTCTTCGCTTGCGTACTCCACGGTAACTTGCCAACAACAACTTCGTCCGTCATTCTAATGGAAGAAAACTTTCTCCTTCATTCCCTGCTAAGTAAATTGTCACTAAGTACGTCAATTTCTATCGATTTCGGTTACGATTGTCACAGCGTTTTAAAACAGGTTTTAAAATACCACGACATTTATTTAGACGAAACAATGTCGTAGGCCTGTCGCAAGCTTGCCGCATGCCACAAAGTTGTACCGTGTAAATGGCCCTAAGGTATTGCACAGATCGCAAAGCGTTTATTGAAAAAAGTCGCACTTAATATGATGAGCACGCATTGAAACTGAACACACGAAACAGAAAGGTACTGTACATTTTAATAAAAACTCTTCACAAAGGTTAGATACACTCCATGTTAAAAACATCCAGTTAATTATATTCATCTGTTTGCACACTTGATATCATTTATTTGCTAAAATATTTCTTGAATTACTCAAGTTTCCAGTGAGCCTGAGAGAAAACTCATGCTTCACACTGTTTTCTGACTGTATATTAGATATTGTCAATCTGTTGGGTTAACGCAATCGTTTTAAAAAAAATAAGAAGGAACCCACTGCATGTAAACAGTGCATGAAGAAAAATGTATAATATTCAAAGATATGATACAATAGAGTTAATTTACGTCATAAAAATGTCTCCGTATACAAAATATTGTTTTTGAACTTTGTATTAAAATAGCACTTGAAGAAATTTCACGAGTTTTTACTCTTAAGCCGAGTCTTTTTACACTGAATAACAGCGACATTGAAAAGGTGTCACTTTCTGCTTAGTTAATAAAAGAACATACAACCATTCTCAATCTACGCCCAACAGATTTTCAACAAGACTTGCTTGGCGTCACTTGTGTTAAAAAATCCGGTGTAGCGTTGGGCAGCGGATTGTGCTGTACTATGAGGTTAATCCTGTCAGTGAGCTTTGCTCCTCAATGCAGCTCTAAAGCTAATGACATTTAGCTTTATATTTTCATATCAGCCTGCTATTTTTGAGGAAGTGTATGAGGGTGGTATATACAAAGCGATATTGGCCGAAATTTGCTACTAGCAGCATTCTCTGGCATCGGAGACGAATCAGTGACTTGAGGATATTTACTCGCTGTGACGAAAGAAAAAATAAAATAACTTTAGATATAATCGGAAGGTAATTTTCCAGATTATAAGCGTCGATTTTCTGAGCCATATGGTATATGGTATTCTTAGTTGATATAATATGTCGATCAAAGTTAAGTAAACGTTGCTCGATATAGGGGAATCCTTGTTTACAATATTTGCCTCATTAGCATAAGCAATTCAGTTTCTGATGGAGCTAAAAATAAATCAGTTCTGAATATCGAAAGGTCAAAGTACGATTAACTCGGCCAATGAATACGAGCCTGATGCATTGAATACTTTTAGTGCAACACGGGTTTAAAAACTCAAAATTTTACATAGAATGTATGAGCTCATTAGCGCTTTTGCCACCCAGAAATTTTGCAGTTTTTGATAGACTATTTCTCCTTGAATATTACACCCAAAGAGCTTAAAATTTCACCATGTACTAAGGTTTTCTAGCTCTTTAGCTGCCTGAAGTCAATTTGTATCTAACATGCTTCGTTCTTTACGCAAAGCCGTATGCAAATGAGCAAAAATGTAAACAATGACGTCAGCATGAATCCGCCTATTACCTGATTACTCTGTAAACAGGCGATCATAAGGTCAGTAAGTATAATGACCCCAGTCCTCCCTACACCAGCCATGCAGTGAACCGCCACTGGTTGGAACTCCTGCGCATGACCCTGGCTTAAGCTGACCTGCTGCCTCGCAGACTCTAACTCATCAAGGAATTCTGTAGAAACAGACACGACAATAAAATGTGTAGTATCAGGTGGCACCGGTATAACACTCCCCGGGTATGGTAAGATCAACACTTCACTCACTTGTTTCTGGCACGCTTCTTGGTCGAATTTTTCAGGGTTTCCCGTTTTTCACAATAACGACAATGACGTTTCCTTGACTACAAGGCTGAGCACAACACTAATATCAACCACAACGAGTTCCACACCAACCATAACATTTATGAATGGATGAACTTTAAGTGTCAGAGTATTTGGCTAGACATTAGCTAATTGTGGACAATAAAAGAACATTCCAAATACAAAATAACAAAAAATTAAAATAAGGATGTTACGAATGTTAATAATGTCTTAGTATTTACAATCGTTTTAAAATCAGCATTAATTTAAAATTTTGATTTTTTTTTAATGTGCACGACTGATTTAACATTTTCGTTAGGTGATAAAATTCCATTGTAAAGAGATACAAAAACACAGTTACATTTACATTTAAACAGATACAAAAAACACAGCTACATTTACGATATTATCATTCTATTACTACTAATGACTGACAATACTCTGGAATTTCAAGAATCCTCTAATTCTGTTTCATCAGCTTTATGTACTGTGGGGTTACCTGTTTCCCTGAACTGGCAACGCAAATATACCAACAGTTTACGTTTAGATGTCAGGTTATTATCTAAATGAAACTTAAAACATGAAAAGCCTATCTGATGAGCCACATTCCTGCTTAGGCTGTTATATTAACACAAACATTTCAGCTTGTAACAGTGTAGAGACACCCCTGTTCGTTCAACGATGAAGTCACAACAAGCAATCAACAGTAGTCCAAGCATGGAACAATTAATTTTATTGCAACCTCGGCATGTCCATCTGGTTTTATTTTAACACCAAACAAAGACAAAAGCCATGTTTTCTTCCGTTTTATTCACTGCAAATGGAACAACCAAATAACAGAGTAAAGTAACAGAGGAATAAAAGGGGTAAGTTTCTAAAGAAACTGTGGTGCTGCGACGGTGGGAGTATTACAAGATAATTTGGTTTTATCAATTATCAACCCAGTTGATAAAACTAAATTATAAAGTAACAAAGAAATACTCACCAAGAAAGTGTTTAGGGTCCTGTGGCACGCCATGATCGGGCCACTCCGTGAAGTGCAAATGATAAATGACTCTCATTTGATTTGTGGGAGCCTGTTTTAAGGATAGCTTGCGCACTTTATAAGAAGATGTGCTTCGGATTGACACAGTTTCCACATCGAATGAATTGAATGTTTTTCTGCTACCATGTAAGTCCTCTGGCCAGTAAGGATAGCAGGCTCCCTTACTGTTTATCTAATTTTAGAAGCAATAATTAATACATATCGATCAGACTTAATGACACTAGTGCAGTCTTAGTAACACTAGATTTTGGGTTGCTCTAACCTAATCCCAAACACAAATAACTGGGATTATTACACAACTTGATACAAAATCTGCCACTCTGGAAGCTAGCAACTGCTCTGCAATAATAGTGCATTCAAAATCTAGATAAGCGAAGTTTGACAGATTGAGATCTCTGTTTTGTCTAGGCTGCATTTCTAATGCAGTCTAGCAAAGAGCATTTTGTACGAATCGGCCAGTTCTTTCTTGAAGCGAACATACTACAACCCATGTGATGGGAGACTTTTGATCATCTGAACTAAGACAGTTGTTGTAAACCAAAGATACGAAATGTTGTACCTTGTCGTCTGTTGCAGCCACTATTATTCTAACATTCTGTTCCCAAACCATCTGCCAGAAATCAGAGACAGTGTTCTCCATAGGGCCTTGGGCTGCAATGTAATGATACGTTCGAGAGCCCACGTCCAGCTGCAAGGGAACCACAGTGCGCAAATGAAATTCAATGCAAGATAGAAAGCAATGGAATTCAGCATTCTCTTAAAATGGGGACCAGTTCAGGCATCGTACTTCTTAGCAAGTCAACTTCAGCATATTAAAATTCTTACATGGCAAGAAGGCCTAAGGGGAATAAACCCAAAGAAGTATTACTTCATTCCTTAACCTCAATATGATTTCCCAACGATGCTTCTCAGCATCGAGAAGCATTACGCTAGGATTTTAACAAGACGCACTCTAATTCTATGGTGATAACAGGGTTTTGTCTAATCCTCGCATGGTGGGTAAAATATATGGCTCCGACGCGCATTTCCCTTTCGTAAACGGTCGATGCCATTTTCGCGACACTTAGAAGACATTTTTTAAACTGCAAACGAATTTTTCTCTACTAAATTAAAGAAAAAGGAAAATTTGCAAGTACCACCTAGTATCAAACCCAGAACCTCTGCTTCCTGACATCCCTCTTATACCACTACACTACCAGGTTGATCGGCCAAATCTCCCCAAAATTTCATTATAAAACGTGACATTCTTAAACATTAATAATACAGTTGTTCTAAACATCAAATAAGAGCTAACCGCAAGCAAACCAGTGTGAATATGAACAATTAAGCATTTGGCGAGTGCATTTCACTTCATCAACAAATTATACCAGTTTCTACCTTTTCCAGGCCTAAACTAAAACAGATATGGCATCTTTCATTCTGAAAGCCTTGGTTACCAATGATGGCATTGACCGTTTTAAAATGGCATCGACCGTTTGCGAAAATGGCGTCGACCGTTAAAAATGGCATCGACCGTTTACGAAAGGGAAATGCGCGGCTCCGACCTAAAGTGAATAGAAATGGATCAGTGAACGATGGTGGCCTCATGGTTAGTGCGCTCGTCTCCGGATCGATCCGGGTTCGAGCCCTGGCCGGGGACATTGTGTTGTGTTCTTGGGCAAGGCACTTTACTCTCACATTGCCTCTCTCCACCCAGGTGTATAAATGGGTACCGGCGAATTTAATGCTGGGGGGTAACCCTGCGATGGACTAGCATCCCATCCAGGGGGGAGTAGAAATACTCCTAGTCGCTTAATGTTAAGGAAACCGGGATAAGCTCCGGCCTGATGGGCCACTTGGCTCGTATGCAGACTTACCTAGTGAACGATTGGGAATTCGCAAATGTTATAAACCTCAAAAAAGCACAAGAAGCATCAAACGTAATAGTTTCAACTTAAATTTCTGCACCACAGAATTTCAACAATAATTTTCAGTTTAACCGAGGATTCCTTCTATTATGGAGAGCCTAAAAATCTTATTATAAGGGCCAATTTTAATATCACATGAGCAACACCGAAGCAAGTCTATACCCTAAAGGAATTCTACGTTTCAAGAATTA
>JAEMPF020000548.1:17216-32109 GCA_022496165.2 Catalaphyllia jardinei | reverse complement strand
ACCATTGATCAACAAGCTCCTTACTTGCTAAACAAAATACATTTTAAGACAGGAAAATGAGTGATTCTCAATATTACCATAACAAACTGAAAGCAAACTTAAAATAACAATAATTCGTGCGTGGCAAAGAACGGTATGGCTATTTCTTCGAATGTTCCGAATCATTCCTCCCACCTTAATTTGAGACCTCCGGGCGAGGTAAAGAACGGAGTTAGTGCTCAGTTAGGCTTTTGCTGGGCGATTCCCCTCTACAGTGTTCATGTGGTGCGACGTCCAACGGGGTCGCAATCCATTCCTTCTGTGCGCAGCCAGGTGCTGAACAGGCGGGCTTTTTCCTGTGTTAGGAGTGGGCCAGGATCTGCCGGTTCCAGCTCTTTTGCCTTCGGACATCCCATGTCCTCCAAATTTCGAACTAAAAACGGGCAAGGCAAACCCGGGGTGTTGACCAACCGCGTCACTAGGGCCGACTTCTGTGCGCCCTTGACCCACATTATTACCTAAGCAGGCGCAAGGTCCCCACGTTCCGACAGGTCCATGAAAGCCTCGAGGACGGCATGCATTAGGACTGAACGGGCCATGGCCTGTGGAAGACCTGCCGAGGCCAGGGCCAAACCATGGTGCCTCGTCTGGTAGCGATACGTCCTGAGTGCGGCGGGACCCCTCGACAACAAGGTTGTAGTATCAAATAGGCGAAAGTAAGTCGTCCGAAGACGGCCACAAGATACCGCCAGGCACTTAAGGATGAAGTCCTCCTCACCGTGCTGGAAACCATCAAGTTCAACGACGAACGATAGAGCAGACATAGTTCAAAGTACACGTAGAAATACGAGTGCCAAGAGCGAAAATCTGAAAGTGACTTGGTCTCAATAGAACCCGATTTTATAGGGGCTGGAAAAGGTTGAGCATGAATAGCGGGAAAAGGAGAGAATACACATGCATAGGGGAGCAGATGCTGAACACAGAAGCCGAAAAGTTTAATTTGCGAGTAGATATGAAAGTAGACGAACCACAGCTGAACTGAGAGACACGTGGAGAAACTCCCACACACACAAAAATGAAAAGGACCCAAAACACAAATATATGAAGATATAGATATATACTTTTTTTTTATGTCGGTTGTGTGATACGTAGGGCTTAAGAGGTTGAGGTCGATTGAGAAGTGAGGGGAATGGCTTCCACATGGCGAGCAGGGGAAGTTGGTGGAACAGAACCTGATGGCCTTTTGAACAAACTGCAATAAAACACGACCAAAACAATAAGATTGCAGACTGTAAAAGCGAGACAAAGGTAAACAAGTACTGTAAACAAACTCGGGTGGGAAACTTCATGAATGTCGTTTATATCCTGTCGTACTTTTTGTAACCGACGGGTCAAATCCTGGTCAAGGGTATTATAAGTGGGTATCAAGGGATTGAAGAGTCGAGTTATCAATGTGTAACGGAGTTGGGATAGAAAAATTGGGAACGGAAGTTACGGTGTTATTTTGTAAGGGGAGAGAAACCCATGGCACGAAATGAAATTGCCCGTTATGGAACAAAGGAAATTGAAAATTCAATTGCTCAGGGCAACGTACCAACCCAGTACGTTGGTGTGAAAACCACACATTGCATGGAAAATGGTAAATACTGAATGGCCGTAACATTAATAACTTAGTACTGTTGGTAGTATGAATAGAAATGTTATTAAAAACGGTAGACAAATAATAACGCCCACCGAGATGAACAAGTGGTCTTAAGTTATTACAATTGGGCAACGGGGAATGGGAATGGTGAAAGGACAGCTTAGTTTGGGGTGTCCACTTGAGACCAAGCCACAACGGATCTTCCACAGTTGACAAGACATCAGCTGGGCACAAAAATGTTGTTTCCTCCTTGAAACATTGGTCCAATTCGGCTTGGTTGACAACATACCTTTTGTTATCGCACGTCAATAAAACCAGATCATGCCTCGCTATTGTTCCGCCAAAGCACTTGTCATTAATTTGATAAGACAATGGGATTAACTGTTCCATTGTGCAAATAGCGGCCTGTTGATCCAATGTTGGAAGAGTGAACAAAAGCTGTAATTGAAGGTTTCTAGAATTGACAAGATGATAGTCAATCAAAGGCTCTACAAACTGTCGATGCATTGAAGGTTTTCCATCCTTCAATGCATCGACAGTGTTCGCCAGGGAAGGAACGGAGGCAAGCTTGATTGACAAATCGGCGGTCAGAAAGCGAGGTAGATCAGCGAAGCTCACCAAATTCTTGCGGGAAGTATGTGCCAGCTCTCGCAAGAGGTCATCAATTTCCGTCAAGCGTAACAAAGAAGTTAACGCTTTGTTTACTTCCATTGTATAAAGTGAAATGAACTCGTGATGCAAATTAAAGTGACAGTTTTGGTCTTTTGCGTGTTCAGTAAAACGAGTATTCCAACCAGAGGACGATACGGACATCAAGCGAACAGAATGAATCACTTGATTTAATTTGGAGTTAAGCATATCTGTAGTTTTTACTAAATAAACTGTTTTGCCGTTAACAACGCGAATCATGTGACCTACCACCGTCATTACTTGGGCATATTCTCGTAATACCGATGTGAGGCCTACATAGCTTGGAGAATCGCAATGTCCACCGGTTAGAGTGTACAAAAATCGTGGAATACCGGCCAATCCAGCCCAACAATACAAGGGAGAACGTCGTTTGCGATCATTAGTACTAGATAACCAGGCATGTTCTTGTGACAGTCACGCAAGGCCCAGCTTTTACAATCTTGGAGGTTATTTGCATAATGGCGTCTCCGACACTGTAAGGTCGGTTGAGAGCCGGTCACGTACTCGTAGAAACGTCTCAGATACGAGTCACACTCTAAGAGATCTGTTACTCCCTGAATTGAGAGGAGGCGACTAGTGGCTCGCTGTACCCCGCGGATAAACATAAGGACGCGATCGTAAAATTGGGCTAACTCCGGATCACATGTTGAATTTATTACAGTTGAATCTCCTTTCGGAACGTGCGGCAAATCCAGGTGCACGCTCACTAGTTTTGTGTCACGAAAGAAAACCATAGCTTTCGGATTTGTAGCTAGCATCATTGCATTAGGGTAAAATGATACTTCTCTTCCCGTCGTGTCATATTCATTCCCGCTTCCGGTTCGTACTAGGGTTAGTGTGAACAGCAAAAGTAGCCAGAGACGGGTAGCTGGAGACGTTGTCAACCAGGGTCTGCGTCTAGCCCAAGGGAAGGGGGCTGAGGCGATGTTCGCCGGATGGCTGACGTCACTTGAAAGAGACCGTGACCGGGGATAGGAAACTGGGTTTGAACTTGGTATCCGGCTTCCATCCGCGTTAACGGGGATTACGGGAACGTTGTTCAGGTTTGGTGTAGCTGCCAAATCAGTGATGTCTACATGAAGGGGGCACTCTGCGTTGGTCAGCGGCTCATCTTGGCGGGAAGCGCGTGGTTCATAGCCCGGCGCAAGGACTGCCACTGTGGCAGCATTGGCGTAACCTTCTGTCCAGGAAAGTAATGCTACATTAGTAGGAACATAGTCTGAATCAGTGAGGCGCCTGGCTCGGGGATGTTTCTTGTGAAATGAAGTAATGAGGCGCTTGTCAAGGATGTTTTCTGCAGGTTCCCAAGTGTTGTGGCTAGCTGGGAAACCCAACCATTTGATAAGATATTCCGGTCGCCCATTCCTCAGTCGTTGTTTAACAATCTCTTCCGCAGTATAGATATCATCTGATTCATCGGCTTCGTCTTCTAGTTCCCATGCACAGCTTGCATTATCATCGTCCTCTGAATCGGAACAGTCGATTAAATCAGGTAACTGGTCAGGAGCGCCAGCTGAGGGAGTGTTGGTGCTAGCAAAACTATCGTCTGGAAGGTCACTGTCCAACAGGTAACGCTCATCAATGTCGTCGGGAAGTTGACGTATTTGACGAGAAGCGGGATCAACGTAGCGTGTCATTCTAGCTACGTGAACTGTGGTTGATACGCGGCGGTTGTCCATTGCGCGCAGAATACAGTGGACTGGGGAGAGAAACTCAGCGATACGATAAGGCCCATGGTAATTGTGAGCTAGCTTCTTGGAGAGCCCCTTGCGATTCTTAGGGGTATAAACCCACACATTGTCACCAAGTTAGAATGGAGGCGGGACTGCTTGGAGATCATGAAGTTCTTTCATCTTCTGTTGGGCTCGTTGTGTATTCTCTGCCGCGATGCGCCGCACCCTTTCCACGTGTTCCACTACACGGGCTCTGTGCTCGGCGACGAGCGGGGACATTTCTCTTGGGGGACGTAGGGCGGTGTCCACGGGCAACAGCGGTTCTCTTCCATACAGCATGTAGAAGGGAGACTCCCCGGTAACTTCCGAGGGGGAGACCCTGTAGGCGAACAGAACGGAGTTCAAATGCTCGTCCCAGTCCTTTTGATTGCTGCTGACATACATGGAGAGACTTTGTGCCAAGGTACCGTTAAACCTCTCCACTAATCCATTTGTCTGGGGCCTATAGCCGCTCGTGAAGATCTTGTCTGTGTTCATGAGGAAGCAAACTTCACGGAACAGGCTGGAAAGAAAGGAGCACACGTGGAACACCATGGCGACTGACAATTGCATTCACGAATATGTCTGCGACGGTTTTGGCCTCGATATTTGGTATGGCGAAGGCTTCTGTCCATTTCGTACACATATCCACGAAGACCAATATGTAGCGATTATTGTTATGGGTCACGGGCCATGGACCGCTGATATCGCAACTAACCTTCTCAAATGGAGCTTCGACAGGGATTGGAAGGAGCGGTGCTGTTTGGCGCTGTTTGGGGGACTTCTTCATGGCACAATGCTCACAGCTCAAGCACCAATGCTAGACATCCATGTACATCTTAGGCCAAAAATAGCGATCTCGGAGCTTGGCATAGGTTTTGTTCACTCCGAGGTGACCTCCAGTTGGTAGGTCATGTGCATTTATAAGGACTTCGTGACGTAGGGAGAAGGCACTACGAGCTGCGACTTGGGCGTTGGTACTCGTTTGCCTCCTGGAATCCAAATGTGGCACAAGATTCCATCAGGATCGAGGTAATACTGCTCAATTGTATAGAGAGGTTTCTTGGCTGCCTTGCTGTCCTCAGGAAGGTCTTCAAATTCCAGGTACTCAATGATGTCTGCAAGGTCGGAGTCCTTACGTTGCAATTCCTTAATTCTCTCTGTTTGTACCCCCGATGTGTTTACGCGGCAACTACGGAATCATATTCTCTTCTTGAAAGAGCGTCTGCATTACCGTTGCTTCTTCCAGAACGATGGACAATCTCGAAGTCGTACTGCTGCAGGAGCAATGCCCATCGAGCAAGGCGGCCAGTTGGTTCTCGGATACTCATTAACCAGCGTACTGCATTATGGTCTGTATGAATGGTAAATTTACGACCGTACAGGTATGGCTGGAAGTACTTGACACCAGCTACAGCAGCGAGGGCCTCGCGTTCAGTGACACTGTAGTTTTTCTCAGCGGGAAGTAACTTGCGTCCACTATATGAAATTACTACTTCTCGGCCGTTTTGGATCTGTCCTAGAACCATACCAAGTGCGTCATCGCTTGCATCAACGTACAAGTGAAATGGTAACGTGAAGTCTGGATAGGCCAAGATAGGGGCCTGGGTCAGAGCCGTTTTCAGAAGGTCAAAGGCGGCTTGGCACTCACTGGTCCACTGGAATTTTAAGCTTTTCTTGGTGAGCTCATGTAAAGGGCCTGTGATTTTGGCGAAGTCCTTGACAAATTTTCTGTAGTAGTTTGCCAGACCGAGAAAGGCGCGGACATCTTTCACCTTGCGGGGGACTGGATACTCCTTAATGGCCTCAATCTTCGCAGGATCTGGCTGTACCCCTCTGGTGATATAACATCGCCCAGGAACTTTACATTCTTCTGGCCAAAGAAACACTTTTTCGGCTTTAGTTTAAGACCAGCTTCTCGGAAGCGATCAAATACCAGGCGGAGATGTTGTAAGTGATCTTCAAAGGTGCGAGTAGACTAGCACATCATCGAGGTAAATCAACGCTATTCCCCAGTTTAGACCACGTAGAACGCACTCCATTAAGCGCTGGAAACAACTCGGGGCATTACAGAGACCAAAGACCATTACATTGAACTCATACAGGCCAGCATGGGTGATATAGGCGGTCTTTTCTCGGGACTCAGGATCCATCTCGATCTGCCAGTAACCGGACATCAAAACCATGCTGGAGAAGTACTGGGTACCAGCCAAAGCATCTAGACTTTCTGCTATGCGAGGTAATGGGTAAGAACCTTTTTTTGTAACGGCGTTTACCCTTCTGAAGTCGGCGCAGAATCTGTCTGAGTCATCGGGCTTCTTAACCAACACTACAGGACTCGCCCAGGGTGACGCTGAGGGGCGTATGACCCCTTGGTCCAGCATGTTGTCAATACACTTCTCTATTCTCTCTTTCTGGGCTTCTGGCACTCGGTAAGGTCGCATACGGATAGGAGAGGCATCACCTGTATCTATAGTGTGTTGTACTCAGTTGGTTCTTCCTAGCTCTTCAGGAGACAGTGCGAAGACATCCCTGTATTCGTTTATCAGCTGCTGAAGTTGTTTCTGCTGTGATTCCGTCAGGGCAGAGTTCGAGAAATCAACAGTGACGTCGGGGATGTCTGCCTCTGGTTTTTCTTGATGTGAAACCTTTGTATCAAGGCTAAAAACTTGTAGGTTGCTGCTATGCCTGGTAAAAGTACCGAGGTTTGCCCCCTTATAGAGCGTAACAGGTTTGCTTGTTGGATTAATCAACCTGTAGGGTACTGTGTGGTCAGCGGTCGTAGTGGCCAAAAGTGCAGCGCCCTGCAATTGATAGCGGTCCATCAAGTGCTGAGATGTTTCTATCGGGCCAACGGTTCCAGCTGGAAATTCTGCATCCAAATCGACAGGAAGTACTGTTTCTGAACTAGGAGGGATGACACAAGTGGATAATGCACGAACTAGACAAGAAATATCAGCGGCGAACTGGTCTGGTGGGCTGTCATCTAATTGCAAAGTTCCTTGTCGTAGGTTTATCACTGCACCATTAGCTCGCAAGAAATCTCGGACTAGGACAGCTTCGTATGTAAGGTTCTTAACTACCTGTAACTCACAGGGATATTTTCCTCCTGCTATTCCGAGTATAACTTTAATCATTCCAAGCACTGGCAGTTCTTCGCCACTAACAGTTTTGACGCTAGCGAGAGCGCTTTTCTGTAACTTGGGTAGTTCACCTTTATACACGTCTCGTGTAAACTGTTCATCAATTACTGACATGCCTGCTCCGGTGTCTACAAGTAACTTAATATCTTGGCCATTCAGCTGGGCGGTGACTGTTAGGTCACGTGTCTTGGCTTGATTATTTGAAATATTACATTGTCCAGCGGTTATGGGTGGATTTTCACCTGTGGCCTGGATAGAATCTGGCATACAGTTAGGCAAGCTGTCTTTGTTGACTGCCGTGGATTCATTTCCGACGGAAGGACTAGGTTGTGGCTGCGAAAGATCTGGTTCCGAGGTCCTTTCGATGTTTCCTTCCGTGCATAAGTCAACAATAACACCCACAATAACATCCGTATCTGCTATAAGTCTGCTTTTAGTGCGGCGTACAGCGTTAGGAAATGGGACAGTTCCTGAAGGGTGATGGTTTTCTTGGCTCCGTGGCGGGTCATTCACCTGAATTACACTGGGTTGGCGTAGATCTGGTGGGCTGGTGACCAGGTGCTGACGTATTTCCGGTTTGGGCTTAGTTTCCAGGTTTCCAGGTAACCCGCGTTCGGAACGGACAGCGGTTGTAACTTCACAAGCTGTTTTACTAGCGTTATTTTGCTCCATTGTCTGCTGGTCACTTCGTTTTGGGACTTCAATGACCACAGTTGGCAACTGAGTTTTCTTGACTTGGCTTTGCTGGATCACTCCTGGGACCAAATGAGACGTATTTGTTAACTGCTTCGTAAGTTCCCTGCCAATTTGAGAACCAACATCACTCCAGTTTATCATCGGAAACTTCCCTTTTTTTTCGGCTCTCTCTTCTGGACTTGTTTGGTTATTGCCATTTTGTTCTAGCGGAGCGAGCGACAAAACCATCAGCATAATCTTCGTCGAGCACAGCCATACGAGGGTCCCTTGGATTAAAAGAGGGCAATTCGTTTCGTCGCTGTGTTTGATTATATCCCGAGTGAGAAGGATAATTGTCATTCGTTTGACGTCGCTGTTGGTTCGGCTGGAATCGGTCGTAATTGCTGGCTTCTCGCGAAGGTCGCTGATTACAGTTTTGTTGAATATGGCCAACTCTTCCACAAGTATAACAGATGGGTTGACCTTCTCGTGTTCGCTGCCTCGGCTGTTCAACCTGTTTTGGCGAATTTCGTCGAGCTAGCCCCTTAAACCGAGCATCCATTTGGCGATAAAGTTCTTCTAACTTCCATTCGACGAATTTCACGCATATAATCCGGAGTTTCTCTCTTGTTGGGTTCCGTATAAGCCGCGAGACTTGCCGTATTTACCTCTCTTGGTGTACCGTCGGCCATACGTCGGGCAGTTTTCTCAAGAAGGTCGCTGTATCTGGAAAGTAAGAGCCGCTCGTGTGGTACCTGACTGCCTCTGTTGCATAGGGCTTCTAATTTAGCCAGAACCGTTTCTTCTTCCTTCGCCGCCGTTTTCTTGTGGAGCAGTTGTTCTAACGCCGTCATTATTGACTTATCTTCTGTAGATGCTGGCTGGGCTGCTGCACTCGAGGTGGGAGTAGAAAGTTTTTCTTTCAGAACAATACGAGAAATATCTTCCTCGCGTCTCTGGAACAAAGACTGTTGTATAGAGTAAATCAATCGAACTGTATCCTCAGCCTCTGTGTAGGACTTGGGTTCCTTTTTTAAAACTTCAGCTTGGATGTCAGGTCGCAAGCCTTGGATCAAATAACTCAGTTTATCTTCATCTCGCAGATCTAAGCAGCTGAATTTCTCGTTAAGATCTGCGAGGAACTTCTCAATAGATTCAGTAGGTCCTTGGCGTCTTATGGATAGAGCTTGACGTAATCTAAGCGTGCGATGTGCTGGCGAGAATCTTTCTTTGAGTGCATTTCGCAGGTCATCAAAAGAACCTTGTACAGGACTGGACAGGTTGTAATAAAATGACTCAGCTGGTCCCGAAAGATGTAATGCTAACTGTATGGCTGCTTGGCTACTATCAGTTCTGATCTTCCTGTTGGCTAAATATAGCGTAAATCGCTGGAGCCATCGGTCCACATTTTCGTTTTCATAGCCATGGAACAAGGTAGGCTTTGCCAATGTCGGTTCGGGGACGGCTACGTTTTCCATCACCGCTTGAGTATCCTTTAGTTGTTTATACATTTGTCGCTGGAAGTCCATTACTTGGTTTCGAAATTCAGTCATTTCGGTTTGATCCATTCGCAAATCGTCGGTTTCTCTATCGGCTTTGGTTTCCCTTTCGTTACTGTTTTTATATTCCTTGTCTTCGCTATCCTCTCAATCTTCTCGCTCACCGTCCGTTTCTGTGTATCTGGAATCGGCGCTAGAAACAGAGTCGCTGCGTGTTTTTGTTTTGTTTTGATTCGGTTTTTTTATAATTTATGCTATCTCGGTCTCTCAATTGACTGTGACAAATCAACTGTGAATTAATTAACGGGTTTGAGTTGTGTGCGAAACTTGAATTCTGTTCTGTATCTGGTTCCTTGTGCTCGGGTTCGCTGATTTCTTCGATTTCTAAAGCAATCTGAGGGCCACTCTGTAAGTGCCTGGAGTCAATTGGAGTAAAGTCTTCTAAGGAACTGCTTTCGCTTCCCACACGCGGTCCACAGGGAGTGGATTGTTTTGATGAACTTGAGTGAACAATGGGCGGCTCTCGACGCTGATCTATACTGATTTTTTTAACTTCTCTGTTGGTACTATCGGCCTGACTTGGACTGGAAAATGCGGTGGACAAACGTGGGCCGGTGCTGGATTTACTGGGCTGGATCTCTTCGTTTAAATCTATCGCGTGCGTCGACTCGTGGACAGAACTTTGGTATATAATATGGTAATTCACACAACAATGTACAATTCTCTTCTTCTGATAACGAAGCCTGTACTTCTCTGTTTACTTTAGGCGTACTGGCTTTAACTACGGGAACGGCTGATTTTCTACTTCGTAAATTATACGGCGAAAGTTTCTTCTTGAAAAGTCTCTTCACGGACTTCATAAATGAGAACAAATTGAATTGATTTTGTACTCACGGTACTTGAGGCTTTTCTCCTTTCTTCGCACTCAAGGGATTACATCAACTGATCAACTGGCGTCTTTGACGGACTTGAATCTGCCCTGGGGCCTTGATAACGTCCTGGGAAGAACCACGAAGCACCACTCTTTTCCACAACTGTGACGATAAGTTTTTCCTGCGAGCGCTATAATTTCTGACTGAACGGAGAACTGACTGACAACTGGGGAAATCTAGCTCTGGAGAGCACTGCTTTGCCTGCGGGAACGGAATCTCGTCACGAATTCCTGGTACACGGGTATCTACTTCGATGGTCTTCACTACGGACGTCAAGGAAGAGACATAACTTGGTCCAACAGTAGTTTATTCTGCACTCGGCGGTACGATCGATGTAATCCAAAAATGTTACAAATGCACTTGCTTATATGTCATCCTTAACCAGCTAAGTGTTTACAATGTGGTAATGAAACTCCTAACATACAATACGAGCGGAAAAGCTTTATTTGCGATAGCAAATCGCAATCAACACTACGAAGTTTTCTAAATTAAAAATAGAGTGCTAAGATTAAAGGTTGAAAGGTTTGAGATTAAAATAGAGCAAACTTAGGAAATTAAAAATGAGATACTTAATGGAAAATTCTCAATTGGTGTTACCGACAGCAAGAATAACTTATCCTATGAATAGAACTTCATTACTGGAATATAGTTCAGCTGGCTAACTCTCAAGGAACTAATAAAACTCCATTAGTAAAAGGTAGTTCAGCTGGCTGGCTTCCGAGGGAACGGAAAATAGATCTAAAGCCGAAAGGAAACCTAAGTACACCGCTAACGAACTATTTGTGTACTAAATGAAAGTCGGTGTTGCACACGTACAGGTGTACAAAGAGTCGGCAAAGTACAAGGTAGAACAATAACTGATGATTTCTAGTTGTTAACCGAAAAGAGGCTACTGTTGGCTTTTCTATATTTTCTTGTTGGTTACACTATTTTGAAAAGGGAAACACGTTTTTTTTTTAAGTCCTAACAATGAAAAACCTTGTGAACAACCATTGATCAACAAGCTCCTTACTTGCTAAACAAAATACATTTTAAAACAGGAAAATGAGTGATTCTCAATATTACCATAACAAACTGAAAGCAAACTTAAAATAACAATAATTCGGGCGTGGCAAAGAACGGTATGGCTATTTCTTCGAATGTTCCGTATCAAATAGAACAATTTAAAAATGAATTAAATTAATAATTAAGAGCAATTCTCTGTAAGAATCAAACCACTCAAATTTATATGGAAGTAGGTCCCTATGAGGGATGTTCAAACATGCTGATCATTGAGGCCATAACTTAATTGTTGCCATAGTAACACCGAATGTTTCTTAATGCCAACTAATTACAGTGTCTCTACCATTTCAATTTGTGGGTAAAACAAGCAGTATGCATCTCTCAGTTTCTCTAAAAGTACATGTTTTACAATGTTTGGCAGACAGTAGATAAATTACAATAAACAGATATTTTACAATTTAAAATGATTCCTTTAAATAAAAAAAAATGAACCTAGTAAATAATCAGGCTGACCACGAACCTACTGTATTTCAGCAGTTTGAGTATGTAACCTGTGTGAGGAGGGACAGGGATTCATCTCCAATCTGGGAGGTAAGTTAAAACTGTACAAACTATTTATTAATACACATAGATTTTGATACTTTGATTTATTACTTCACTATTTATGTGAAGCAAAAACATGGAAAGTTTAAAACAAATAATAGTCTAGTAACTTGACTTTGCTGATTTGCCTATGGGAAAAGCAAAACGAATTGAAATATTTTGATTGTACTGGAAGACAATTGCTGCTGCTTGGTAACCAGACTTGAATGCACACTTGATTTTTTTACTGTTCTTTCAAATGGTAAAAATACTGTAATTTCACCCATGTTAAGTGATACTCCATAAATTTAAGTTTACCTTAAGCCCACTTTTTACACATATTATTATTATTCAGAGAATTATTCAGAGCTTTTATGTTGGAACTCAGAGATTAATCATTAACTTTTCTGGAGTTGTGTAAAAATATTATTTTCTGATGTTTACATCTGAGCACACGTTCAGCCCTTTTCACTGATTTTAACTACAAGAATCTAGTGACTATAATTTACTTTGGTCAAAGGGCGACAATTCTATCACCTTGTCAAGTTTTACTTGTAATATACTGTGCAACAACTTCAACCAGAGCCACCTATAGGTTTTTAAGCTTGCAATCAAACAACAATTTATTTTAAGACTGAGTTTGTTTCTGCTCTCACCAATGATCATACTCTAGCAGTGCCATTTTAAGCCGCTTATGAACAGACAGCTTAGAACTGATAACTTCCAATTCTTGTAGACATCAACAATGTAATTAAGTAGACTGAAACAAAATAATCTTTTTTGAAATCTGCAGTATAACTTGTCATGGTTTCGTGACAAATAATTTTATAAATAATAATTATGCAATTATTAGATGAGGTTTCAGTGATATCTAGAATAATCAAGGTCGAGGTAAGGGTTATCAGCCGAAGTTGAAGGGTAAGGCTGATAACTCTTACTGACACTGTGATTATTCTGGATATAACAAAAACCAAATCTAATAATTGTTTTATTATACATTGAACTAAAAAAGAAAATGGAAGTCATGTTTTTGCTTCTTCACTGGCGGGAAGCAACACAAAGCATGCAAACTTGACATAATTGCCCGTGACCTTGAGTGTCCTTGACAGGATAACAAAAACACATTAAATAAATAATAATTAAAATTCAGCTGCCAAATTGGCAACTTTTGTGGACGTCATGAGGGATTAAATTATATTCATAAGGTTTAGAAGATACATCAAGTGAGTTTAGAAGATACATCAAGTGAGTTAATCATAGCTAATTGGCCTACAAAGTCGCTAAGCTAATTGTAAGACAATGGTCCACATGAGAGCAAGGATTTATTAATTTCAGGTAAATCAATAAATGTGATTAGTCGAAGGAAGAAAGGAAAAAGGGAAAAAAATACCCTTCCTGGGCATAGTTAACCCCAGTTCTCGGTCAAGCTTGAGCATTGTCCTATGCACCAATCAAAAGTTAGAGTGGAAAACGTGTTGGCTTCATGAAGCTAACATGATGCACCATATTGGACTTAAGAGCATCATCCTCCACTTGATACTTGTTTGTGTAAATCTGGTTTCTATTCTTATTGTATCCAACCGTACATTGTTATCGTCAAGTCACTTAAATTCCGCTTAAGAACGTTGTTGTGCTAAACACATCATTGATCATGCAAAAACCACAGGTTTTTTTAACGTAGGACGTGGGCGATAGGAGGATGAAAAAACTATAATTTCAGTCTTCCCACTGTTCAGCTTCAGCTTGTTGTTTAACATCCAAAGGTCAATATCTTTAACACAATCTTCAAGAGCAGATGTACAATTTGACATATCCTCAGGCGATGACGTTTCAAAAGATAAATATAGCTGTGTATCATCAGCATAAAAGTGATAAGATAGACCATGAGATCTTGCAATATCACCTAAAGGGGAAGTGTACAAAGAGTACAGCAAGGGGCCCAACACGGAACCCTGAGGTACACCATAAGGTAAGGCGTGCACATCAGAAGAGACATCTTGGATTCTGACATACTGAGTGCGATCAGATAGATATGAACGAAACCAGTCCAGTGCCTGGTCACAAATTTTGTTCAATATTGGCCCAATTAACACGAAACTTAAGGATTTTGTAAAACTCGGTGTGCTTTTTCTGAACATAAGGGGTTTAGTGTTGTTAATCCCATAATACACAGACTTGTACCCAGGCCCCCGACGTATGAAATCAGGCAATGGCACTCTTTCAACCTCGTTCCCAGGGTCCCTCTTTTCTGCCTCCCTTAGTCGTCGGAAAAAAGACCCTGGTTGCGGCTAGTCACGTTACCACTCAGAATCTGGGTGGGAATCTGTTGGATGGGAGAGGTGGCAGAGTATTTTGTTTTGGTAGATGTGACAAACTTTGTGGGTTTCAAATGCTCTAGCAGCCGCTAAAAACTACTCGTTCTATCGGGGTTCGTAAGTCGAATTTGCCGATGAAGAATGCTACACGATTTCTTCCGTCCTCAAAATATAGAAGACTTTCGTTCACAAAGAAATTCGGCAGCCAAATGGAGCAAAAACTTCTTGACGGTTAGCAAATGTAAAAGGTCACGTACCGGATCGAAGTGAAACCAGTGGATCAGTCTATTGAATCTTTGAATTCGGAGGTAATTTATTTTCTTCTTTGTGCGGTTTTTGAATGTGAAAAGTATTCCTGTCATACGGTAGGTTAGCAGAGTTTTCTGACTTGCATTTGATTTACAGCAATGCGAAATGATTTACAGCTTTGTTTTGTTGAAAACACACTTATGTTTCATCTGCATCAGGTTTATACAAAGATGTTGATTCAAGGTTCCTTGGCGCTGTCAAGAATTATATTTTAGTAACGTGGTTAATAAAACATCGTTTTATTTTTGTCTAACCGGTGTAAAGCTTACAACAGTAGTTTAATTTTGCTTCAGTTGAGATCGACAAAAGTTATTGGTTGACTCTACCCCGGTGGAAAAGTTTGAGTCACAATTTGTCACGTGACCAGCCGCAACCAGGGTCTTTCCCCTAACGACCAAGGGAGGCAGAGAGGA
>JAEMPF020000548.1:12216-14716 GCA_022496165.2 Catalaphyllia jardinei | reverse complement strand
TGGTGGGCTTAGAGCTGTTAGTTTGTTTGTCAACAGGTCTTCGATGTTCGTTGAAGCGGTCTTTAAGTCTACGTTTGGTTTCTCCTATGTATTGTCATGCAGGTAACGTTTTTGGAGTTGCAGCCAATGTGATGATTAATAAATCTAGTTTCGTCGGTAGAATTAAATGTATAAATTATTTAGGAAGTCCGTCGTTTATTGGCATGTTAACCAGTTGTTGCCACAACGGAAAGAGCCGCGATGTGCATTAGCAGTGGTCAGACGGTTTATGAAGTTTGGCACTAACTAATATATGACTAAGGTTGTTAGACCGTCGCAAGGCAACATAGGGTTTAGCTTTGAAAACGTGCAAGGGGGCAGATGAAGAGATGAAGAGTTGTTGTCGATAAGTGTCCAGACAACGCTGCTCGAGCTCTTTTCAATGTGTTACGCTTGTAGTCACGCTTTGAAAAATCTGAAAAAATATTATTCTTTAAAGAGACACAGTCAGCTTTGTGACTGCGCTGACCTGGACACTAGTTTTTTCTCACTTTAAACCTTCTCACTTTAAGGTTTACCTCAACCTTAAATCAACGTTCATCTAGAAGTCCGCTTCATTTTTCGCTGTGTTTTGCTTGATTTTCAAGTTTTTGAGTGTCCTTTTGTAGAGAGGAAAATAAATAAATCAGCAATCAGTCCGGTCCATATCCATTTCTGGATATCTTTTTCCCATGGTATGATTTGACGAGAAGCCACCAAAACAAAGCAAAGTTGGCCGTGAGAAACTGGGGTCAGTCATTTGGCGGCATGAAAATTTTTTCAAAGCGGCCATATTGAAACGAGAAAAATTCACGCAAAAAGTACATTGCAAGACAACATTTATTGCTATATTTCTACTACATCTTACATCATCTCTACACACATCTCCTCTGCGTTCTCACACTCCTTGAGAGTCTCTCTAATTTCCTGTAGCACAATGTCTTGGTGCACTAGCCGTCCCTGGATACGCAAAGTCGCTGGGATAAATGCCCCGCCACCTGCCTGCCTGTTTTTTACGTATTTCTGGGTTGATGGAGGCTTTACTGATAAAGATGGCTCTCCATTGACAGTGCTGTCTCAAACGAAAACGATGAAAATAATGAATGAGCGAAAATGAAAGACCCAGTCAAACAGTGAACGAACAAATTTTATCGTTATTGTTCTTGTTTCCCTGTATTACCAAAACTATTCTACAGAACCATAGCATTTTGGTTGAGTGACTACATGTAGGTGAAGACTAAGCCAAAAGTTGTGATCATACCTTAATTGTCAAAAATGAATAAGTCGAATAATAATTAATGTTGGGGTTAAAGGGTGAAAACCCTTAATCCCAATCATAAAAGGATAATTCTTATGACAGTAGTGGGGAAGAATTCTTTCTATGTCACGAGAATTCATGATGGCTGATTTTACTCTTAATTCTCATAACCTTCCTGATTGATTAAGCAATGACATGACAAGGAGAACTCTGATGTTGATCACTATTGGGGCTTAAAGGCTTAATTGAAATTCAAGACCATATAGTAAAATTATTGGCTTTATTTAAACATGAATCTTATTGTTGGTTTGAAAATACTTTTTGTAGAATAGAGTAAGGTTCCTGTTGTATAAATATCTTCATAATTTATGATTGATATTTTCTTAACTGATTCATATTTACAAAAACTAAACAGTACAGTGTATGTACCATTTTTCTTGCGCATTTTGAGCGAATAATTCATTAAAAGGCCTAAACTTATGGGTACTGGTTAATATTTTGTTTAAACTGACACTACAATTTTCATATTCTCCATGATACACCAACTGAAATAAAACTTGTGATTGTGTTACTCCTGAAAATATCCATACTCCCCACATGGCAGGTTATTGTTTCATTTGAACACCCATCCACTGAAAATTCCAGTCTAGGGTCATATTTTCATTTTAAAACTTTTGCCTTTTTATGCCCCTCTTTTCCCCTTGGATTTTCCAATGACCCCATTTGGTTGGAATTAATGTTTTCTGGAACCATACATTATTCACTTGCAGTTTACACACTGTATGGTGAGCAAACCTTGTGACAGAACAACATCAAGATTGTCTGGAAAATAATTATGTGGACGGATCGTGTGAATGTAAATTCAAGAACTCTAGTATTCTCGTGTGGTGGAGGGAAGGGAGATTAGAAGAGACGGGCAATAGACCAATTTACAGTTGTTGGTTGAAGCGAGGATGGAGTCAACCTTGTTTTGAAACAACCCTTCCTGCTTTCTTGTGTAAATCATGATTCTTGTTCTTATGATAACTGGTATTGTTCCAGCATAATTTCCATAAGAAAGGAAAGGTTGGTATCAAGACAAGGTTACCCCCCTAGCCTGGTATTCATACTCCACGCACAACTGTAAAATGGTCTATTGGTGACTTCTTGCATGCAAAAGCACCCATACACCTTATTCCAAAATGGATGCCACTTTCCTATTCTTTTGTTTACTTGCAAATTAGC
>JAEMPF020030015.1:7500-12149 GCA_022496165.2 Catalaphyllia jardinei | reverse complement strand
ACAGTTTTGTTAACGAAATTAACAGAAGCTGCATAACTACTGTCTGATGGTTGTGGATCTTTGAGATTGATGATATTGTGATTAGCTAAATTTAAATCACCTTCCATTGCCTCACTACCATCTTTTGGAAGTAAATCTGCTTCAGTTTCAGCTAGAGTACGGATGACATAATCTCTGGTACTTTTTAACAATTCAAAATTAACTGCTTTATGCTTTATTTGATCATAATTTGGATTTTCTCCATCGTCTTCAACAATTGTCTTTAGATTATCAATATCATTATTACCCATATTCAGAGCACCTGTCATTGCTTTACTTCCATCTAGTTTCAAGACATTTGTGGGAGAGTTTGGTAATTTACTGATTTCAGCATCCACATAAGCTTTGCTGACAATGTCATTAGGATCATCAAAAAGTCCATCATAGTAAGGTTCACAATTTTTAATAATATTTTGTTTGAGATCATAATATTCTTTACCGTCTTTGTCCACCATTTTGAGAAAATTTTCATTCAGATATCCTTTGTTAACAACACTTCGCAAATCTCTAGCTCTGACTTCCACAGCATCATCAACCTTATGATCATCTAAATTTTCCACAGATAGAATGTGATTTCTATCCATATCTAAATCACCAGTCATTTTTCTACTACCATCTAGTTTCAAGACATTAGTATCAACATGAAATTTTGCTATTTCTCCATCAACATACTTCTTATTAGTAGCAACAGAGTCATCTATAGGATCACCAAAACTGTTGATGAGATTACTATTCAGATTCAAACTCTCAAAATATAGAATCTTGTGATTATCCTGGACATCATTGACATCAAAAATAGTGTGATTGAAAGTTGTTGAGTATTTACCCTTCACCACTCTTGAATGAAACAGAAATTTCATGTTTTTATTGTATTGAGAACCATAATATCTAATTTGGAATTTTATCCCATCATCTTCACCACCCTCTCCATCAGTTGTGAATTGAATGATTGATTTGGTGTATTTACCATCAATTTTATCACTGTCAAATGTTTTCATAACGAAATGACTGCCACCGTGGACATTACAAATTATTGTATCATCAACAAGGAAACTGCTAGTGTCTCCGATGACGAATATCTCAAGAATGGATTGTAACTACCACTCTCAAGTTGATTGCCTTTCATTTTAATACTTGACCATGCTTCTCCACCAAAACCAGCATCATCACCTTCTTTCTCAATTATATAAGCATCATTATGCGTCTTATGATTTTGAAAGAAATGGTTTGGAGATGTATTAGGCGGCGTTCCTACTTCTAATTGGCTTTTATCACCAAAGTCTTTATAAAATCGGAAACTTGGTTGTAAATGATAACTATTTTGACTGACTTTAGTATGTTCTTTCAACACTTTTAAACTGACTGCATCATTGTCGCCAGTAGACTCACCAATATTGGTTAATCGCTTCCCTTCTATATCATAATTACCATCATCTGTTAAATTGAATCCAACACCTGGTAACCCAGGTAGTCCACGTTTACCAATAGCTGATGATGATGAAGGTAAAAGTCCGTTTGAATAACTCATTTATATTAATATATTATATTTGTTCATTGAAATTTTTGGTGGTGAATTTTCGTGGCTTATCGATATAAACAAAGGAATATGGTTTCTTGGTTGCTTTTTCATATGATTGTTTTGAAATACTGTTTTTACGGCAAATTAAACTCTTCTCATTAGCACTTGGAAACTCATAAATGGAGAAGTGAGAACAATTCAGTCTGATGTCTTTTGGCGTCTTATAATAACTTTGACTCAGATAAATCACACTACAATTTTTATGCCTTCCTCGTATAAAATAGTCGATTAATGGTTTTTGGTTTTTATCACATACATAATCATCAAAAATGACGATTTTTTGTGAGTCAGAGTCTAGATCTTGAACTGGAATAATTTCAACATTTCTTGCTTCAATAACATCATAACCAACCTCATCACTTATCGGCTGAAAGACATCCATGAGAGTCTGGTACTTAGACTGTTCTAAATTTTTTGCATACAGATAAACTTTATCAAAATAAAGCAGATTGTAGATCATATGCATTAATGTGTTTGTTTTCCCTGAACCACTTGGAGTTCATATTTTCCCGTGCAGTGAAGTTATGTGATAAAAAAAATATGAACTCAATAAATTGACCTTGCTCCCAATGTGTGGCTTCATAGCTCAGTTGGTAGAGCATCGCACCGGTATCGCGGAGGTCATGGGTTCGAATCCCGTTGAAGCCCTGATTTTTTTTCAGGCTTCTTCTTTCCAATTGCTTAAATTGGAAAATTTACTGCGAGGATCATACTTCACTTGCATTCAGGTTTGTGTTAGCATTTTACCGATAAGCTACCGACAGTTACCGACACATCACCAACTGTCGGCCGACAGGTAGCCTATATTTCGGGAAAAACCTGTCGGCCGTCTGTCGAACGACAGTCGGCCGACTGTCGGTCGACAGACGGCCGACAGTCGCCCGACAGTTTTTTTTGGGGAGCTCTTCTTCACAATTACCGGGAACTGTTAACCCTAAGGGTTAAAGTCAGCTGCGAATGTAAGTTTTGCTTTGTATTTCAGCGTCCCTTTGCTGATAAATTTTCCGTTTTATGCGTTTTTTTCGGCAAATGCTAAGCCTAACCTTCTTCTGTAAGCCTAACCTTCCATGCAAACCCTAGTTTCGAGCGGCAACCCTAAACCTAACTCTGATAAGACTGGAAACTCTTAACCCTAAGGGTTAAAGTCAGCTGCGAATGTACGTTTTGCTTTGTATTTCAGCATTCCTTTGCTGATAAATTTTCCGTTTCATGCGCTTTTTTTTCGGCAAACGCTAAGCCTAACCTTGTTCTGTAAGCCTAACCTTCAATGCTAACCCTAGTTTCGAGCGGTAACCCTAAACCTAACTCTAATAAGACTGGGAACTCTTAACCCTAAGGGTTAAAGTCAGCTGCGAAGTTTGACCTGTTTTGGCCTTGTTCGATTTTAGTGAAATCAGTGAAGTGAAGTGAAATCAAAGTCCTTGTGGTGGCGTGATGATGTGAAATCAAAATTCTAACTGTCAGTAAATGACCTAATATCAAGAGTGTCTAGCTTGCACATTGCGTGAAGTAAACCTTTGGCTGTAATTTGAGTGAAATTAACGTCTTTGTGGTCGCACGTTAACCTGTAATCAAAGTTTTAACGGTTTTTACCAGTAATCGACATTTTCGAAGCTTACACGTTGCGAAAGATCAATATTTTGCTGGATTGCAATTGAATGTTTTAAAGGGTGAAACAACGCAGAGAAAATTTGGCCGTTAACGGCAGCTCGAAACTGGTAGTAAGAAATGTCCTGTAGTTTTTCCGCTAAAGTTTTGCTTCATTTTCGAGACATCGCGTAATTTTAGTTTATGCAAAAATCCACTCGGTTTTTCCTAGTGGCGTGCCTTTTTTGCATGTTATTTCTCGAAAACGAAGAGCAAGCCAGCGAAAAAAATTACGGGGCAATGTTTTTCAACTGAAATGAAGGCCGCATGCAAAAATTCAGCTAATTTGGAGCGAGAGTAACAGAAACAACCAAAAACGTCACTTATCCCCTTTTACCACTAGCTTCTTCATATATTTACTTGATAAAATATTTTATTCGATAAAATATATATTTCCATTCGATAAAATATATTTTCAATTGCTAAAAAAAATTCTCATTCGATGAAACATGTTTCCATTCAATGGAACATTTTCATTGGGTAAGAATATTTTCATTTGATAATGCCACGTGACTCCAGGAGGCATGGTCACCAGGCATTTCACCAGGCATTCATGGCATGGTCATAAAGCTCCCCGCCAAGCTTCTATAAACATGGCTACCGATGAAAATGTAACCTATTCCTCCTGGGAAGAGTTTTTCTCGGGTCTTGATAATCTACTCGACATTTGTGAGTACTGTAGTTTGAATGTTAACTGTGATTTTCTCTCAGCAGCAATTTTGTTTAACTAGTTGGACGTTACGGTATCAGTTCTCAGAAGTGTTTCTGATGGTGTCGCAAATTTACCTTGCGCTGATCAGCTCCAAGAACTTTGTTCATGCTTTTCTGAAATTCACATGTATTGGTGGAATAGAACGGCTGAAATAGGAAGAAGAGCCACAAGTATAGCCGATTTTGGTCCATGTTCTGCCACTGTGAGTGGAGTGGGAAGGCCAAAGTTTGAAATTGCGTGGAAACTTTTGGAAAACCTGAGAGTTCTAGGTTGCACATGGATGCAAATAGCTCGCATGCTGCAAGTTTCTCGATGGACCATTCGACGGGGAGTGGTGGAGTATGGATTACACTGCGGCAGGTGACATTAGTGACTATCAGCTAGACACCATAATAAGAGGGTATATTTCACGCCACAGGGTAACTACTGGCCAATCCTATATTATTGGATACGTACAGTCCTTGGGGTATCTTGTGCAACGGGATCGAGTGTGCGCTGCCATTAACAGAGTGAATCCCGAAAAAACTGCTGTGCGATGGGCAGTGGTAAAAACACGTAGAGTTTACAGTGTACTGTGGCCTCATACGGTGGGGCTTTGTAATTCATGGATGTATAGCCGGTTTCTCAAGAATTATTAATTTTCTTAGGTGTTCCACAAACAACCGATCAAAT